>MU784035.1:155992-169493 GCA_026770625.1 Nicotiana glauca | reverse complement strand
GGGGGGGGGGGAGAAAAAATAAAAATAAAAAATTTTCGGAACTTACCTAGACTGGGCCTGATTTGGGCTGTCGCGGTCCTACCACGGTTACGCTGGGACCATGGTAGATCAGATTCAGAGGGGATGATTGACCGCGGTCCTACCGCGGTTACGCTGGGACCGCGATAGAAAACTTCAGAGAGAGTGTTTGATCGCGGTTCGGCCGTGGTTACGCTGGGACCGCGGTCTGGGCATGTGCCTGTTACTTTTTTTTTAATGAAATTATACATTACACTTACAACAACTTCGTGGGTTGCCTCCCACACAGCGCCTGATTTAACGTCGCGGCACGACGCAAGTAGTTGAGCTCTTACTCCTCATTCTCATATTGGGGTTCTTTTAAATTGGTCACCATTGTATCCCCTTTTCCTGCAGCTATTCCGAGGTAATGTTTCAACCTTTGTCCATTGACGGAGAATTTGTTTGTCCCGTTTTCCGACTCAATCTCAACAGCTCCACTTGCAAACATTAACACCACTCTAAATGGCCCAGACCATCGGGATTTTAACTTACCCGGAAACAATCTCAATCGTGAATTATAAAATAGTAGCATGTCACCGGGTTTAAAGTCTCTGTCCACGATGTGCTGGTCATGCATTTTCTTCATTCGTTCCTTGTAGAGCCTCGTGCTTTCAAAAGCTTGATACCTAAATTCTTCCAGCTCATGCAGCTCCATCAGTCGATTTTGTCTAGCTGCTTCAGGATCCATGTTCAATTGTATCAATGCCCACCAAGCACGATGTTCTAGCTCCACAGGAAGGTGACAGGCCTTCCCAAATACCAACTTGTATGGTGACATACCTATTGTTTTGAACGCTGTTCTATAGGCCCAGAGTGAGTCATCAAGCTTCTTTGCCCAATCAGTTCGGTTGGCATTCACGTTCTTTGTTAGTACACTCTTAATCTTCCTGTTGGACACTTCAACTTGCCCACTAGTCTGTGGATGGTAAGGAGTAGCCACCTTGTGGTGCACATCATACTTAGCAAGTAATTTCTCGAAGGCTCTATTGCAGAAGTGAGTGCCTCCGTCACTGATGATTGCTCTTGGTATCTCGAACAGGGTGAATATGTACTTTTTTAGAAATCCGACCACCACTCGTGCATCATTGGTGGGCAAGGCTGCAGCTTCCACTCATTTAGACACGTAATCCACCGCCACAAGTATATACTTATTGCCGAATGATCTGTCGAAGGGACCCATGAAGTCAATCCCCCAAACATCAAACACCTCTACTTCTTGAATTGTTTCATTGGCATCTCATGGCGACGAGAAATGTTTCCCGTCCTCTGGCATTTATTGCAGCCCTTTACCCGGAGGTGTGCATCTCTAAATACAGTTGGCCAAAAGAATCCGGCCTCTGGCACTTTCGTAGCTGTTCTGACCCCTCCAAAATGTCCTCCATATGCTGATGCGTGACAAGCCTGCAAAATTGAAGATTGTTCTATCTCGGGGACACACCTCTGGATAATGTTATCAACACATATTCAAAACAAATGAGGTTCATCCCAATAATACATGCGGCAATCACAAAAGAACTTTTTCTTTTGGACAGGTGAAATGTCATAGGGAATAATACCGCATGCCATGTAGTTTGCAAAATCTGCATACCATGGCGCATCCTCAAGACTGGTTGCGAGTAGCTGCTCATCTGGAAAGGTTTCCAGAATCTCTTCGACCTCGACTGATTTTTTAGCTCCTTCAAGTCGTGATAGATGATCAGCGACTTGATTTTCAGTGCCCTTACGATCACGAATTTCAAGGTCAAATTCTTGCAACAGCAGCACTCAACAAATCAGGCGTGGCTTAGACTCTTTTTTCTCAATGAGGTACCTGAGAGATGCATGGTCAGTATACACAATTACCTTGGAACCAATCAAATATGATCGGAACTTTCCAAAAGCAAACACGACTGCCAACATCTCCTTCTCCGTCATAGTGTAGTTGAGTTGTGCACCTCTTAGCGTTCTGCTTGCATAGTAAATCAGGTGCATCAGCTTATCTTTTCACTGCCCCAAGACTGCTCCTATAGCATAGTCGTTGGCATCACATATGAGCTCAAATGGTTGCTCCCAGTTGGGAGCAACAATGCTGGGTACAGTTATCAACTTCTTCTTCAGTTCCTCAAATGCCAACATGCAATCATTAGAAAACACAAAGGGCTGATCCTTTTCAAGGAGTTTGCATAATGGGTTAGCAATTTTGGAAAAGTCTTTTATGAAACGCCGGTAGAACCCGGCGTGACCAAGGAAACTTCTCACCGCCTTGACTGAAGTGGGCGGTGGTAACTTCTCAATCATGTCAACCTTAGCATGGTTGACCTCAATACCTTTTCTGGACACTCGATGTCCTAGGACTATCCCTTCTTGTACCATAAAATGGCACTTCACCCAGTTTAACGCCAAGTTTGTCTACACACATCTTTTGAGCGCTCTGCTTAAGTTGTGAAGACAGTCGTCGAATGAATCTCCCACTACGGAGAAATCGTCCATAAAGACCTCCATAATATCCTCCACCATATCTTTGAAGATGGCTATCATGCACCATTGAAATGTCGTTGGTGCATTACAAAAGCCCAAAGGGCATTCTCCGAAAGGCAAAGATGCCATACGGACAGGTGAATGATATTTTCTCTCTATCTTCAGGGGCTATTGATATCTGATTGTACCCCGAATATCCATCTAAGAAACAAAAGTGCGATCTTCTAGCCAGCCTGTCCAACATTTGGTCAATGAAGGGCAATAGAAAGTGGTCCTTTCGGGTGGCGATGTTCAATTTCCGGTAATCCATGCAGATTCGCCACCGTGTGACTGTACGAGTTGAGATCAACTTATTGTTGTCATTTTTCACAACAGTTATTCCCCCTTTTTCGGGACACATTGGACAGGGCTGAACCAATTACTATCAGAGATGGGGAAAATGATTCCCGCATCTAACCATTTGATTACATCTTTCTTTACAACCTTTTTCATGTTAGGGTTCAGCCTTCGCTGATGTTCCCTGGAAGGTATGTGCCCTTCTTCCAGGAGAATCTTATGCATACAGAAGGCTGGGCTGATACCCTTTATGTCAGCCATGGTCCAACCAATAGTAGTCTTGTTATCCTTCAGTACCTGTAAAAGTTGTTCTACCTGCACATCTAGCAAACAGGATGATATAATAACAGATAAGGTCGAATCAGGGCCTAGGAATGCATACCTGAGGTGATATGGGAGTGGCTTCAGCTCCAGCTTGGGTGGTTCCTCTATTGATAGCTTGGCTGGAGGAGTGACCCTTTTCTCCAACTCAAGGGACTCGAACTGAGGTTCTCTTGACCAAAACCCTCGGCCTTCCAATGCCATCACCCATTCAGCTAACCCCTCTCCATCTATTTCTTCTAAATTTGTCAGGCATGCCTCCAATGGATCCCTCACATTTAGGGCCCTATCATCCTCTTGCAGAATTACATCCACTGCTTCCACTAGAGAGCAATTTACATATTCACTGGGTCTCCTCATTGATTGATGAACATTGAATATGACTTCTTCATCGTTTAATCTCATTTTAAGTTCCCCAGTCTCACAGTCTATCAGTTCTCTCCCAGTGGCTAAAAATGGTCTCCCCAAAATAAGGGGTATCTCCTCATCCACTTGATAATCCAGAATCACAAAGTCTGCAGGGAATACGAACTTCCCCACTTGCACTAGCACATCATCAAGAATACCAGTTGGTCTTTTCACAGTGCGATCAGCCAGCTGTAGCAGCATAGAAGTCGGCCTGGCTCTATCGATGCCCAATTTGGTGTACACTGCCAGCGGCATCAGATTTATGCTGGATCCCAAATCACATAACGCCTTTGCAAAGGCATAACTCCCAATGGTACATGGAATAGTAAAGCTACCTGGATTAGACATCTTTTGGGCCATCGATTTTGCCACCACTGCGCTGCAGGTCTGTGTCAGAGTTACGGTGGATAGATCCTGAAAATCAAACTTCCTTGACATTAAATCTTTCATCATCTTGGCATAACCGGGCATCTCTCTCAAGGCATCCATCAATAGAATATTCAACTGGATTTGACGAAGCATCTCCATGAACTTTTTGTATTGGTCTGCCTTTTTTTGCTTGACCAGTCTCTGAGGGAATGGTGCAGGTATCACCCTTTGTGCATTGCTTGCTGGCTTCTCTTTGTTAGGAGTTTCTGGCACAAGAGGTGCCACCTGTTCTGTAACTTGCTCGGTCTCCTTTTCTTTGCCTTTTTCCTCCTGACTCTGCTCAACCACTACTTTAGTGAGTTCTGTTGGTTCTTCTACCTTTAATTGAACCGGAGTAGCTGGTATAATATTCTTGTTGGCCTGTGCAATTTCCTACTCTCTATCTAAATCTCTACCATTCCTGAGACTGACTGCCATCAGCTGATTCGAGTTTTGCTCCTTGGGGTTTATGTTTGTGTCTGCAGGTAAAGTTCCCGGAGGACGGTTGTTCAATGCCATGAACATCTGACCTAGCTGCGTTTCAATATTCTTTATGGTTGAATCATGCACTACCAATTTTTCCTGCACTTTATTATTTGTCTCAATGAGTTGTTGAAGCATACCCCTGTTCTCCACCATGTTGTTATCTTACTGCTGAAGGGGTGGTTGATAAACCAATTGCTGTTGATTCTGCTGTGGATAACCCTGTGATTTCTGATAAGGCACTGGCACTAATTGGTTTTGAGGGTGCATACCCCCAGGATGCTGCATATTAGGCCTGTACTGTTGATTTTGCTGCGGTCTCCACTGTCTCTGGCCCCCATAGTTGTTGACGTAATTCATATCTTCCCGAACCCCTTGATTTTCACCTTCTTCGCTCCACGAACACACATAGGACTGATTAATACACGGTGTACATAGTCCTCCATTCGTCGTATCAACGATGTGCACCTGTTTTGTACCCACCTCATCAATCTTCTTTGTCTGTAAGCTCATATGGGTTAGGAGTGTGGCCATGTTCTCTTCCTGCAAATTATTGGGATCCAGTGGAACTGAATGCACTATGGGTGCCAGTGTTGCACCTCTAGTCATCTACCCTGCATTTTGTGACATCTTATCGAGGAGAATTTTACACTCGAGGAATGTTTTGCTTAAGAAATCACCTCCAGCTAAAGCATCCACATTCGCTTTCAAGTTGTCAGCTAGACCCATGTAGAATCTCTGGCCGAGCATCTGGTCTGGAATGCCATGATGAGTACACTTCACAAGTATCCATTTAAATCTCTCCCAAGTTTCTTGCAAAGACTCAGTGGAATGCTGCCTATACTGCAATATGTCATCAATATGATGTGCAGTCTTGTTAGGCGGATAGAACTTGTTCAGGAACTGCTTGACTAATTCCTCCCAAGTGGTAATAGAGTTGATCGGGAGCAAATTTAACCAAGTCTGAGCTGCCCCGGTTACTAAGAATGGGAACAAGAGCAGCTTGATAGCTTCAGGGGTCATATTAGGCTGCCTTTGGGTCATGCAAATTGACAAAAAGTTTTTCAAGTGTTGTTGTGGGTCTTCAATGATTGACCTGGAGAACAGTCCTTTACTCTGTAGCAGATGCAACATATTGTTAGTGATCTGGAATGTCTCCGTTTGAATTGCAGGCACAGCTATGGCAGTGGCCAGATTGTTAGCTGTAGGCTATGCCCAGTCATAAAGTGCAGCCTCAGGCACAAGAGGTGCCACTCCTTTGACCTCTAAGTCAGCTTGCTCATTCCTGTTGTTTCTGTTGGCGTTGTTCACGTCACCCATGTCAAATTCGAGTTGGTGTGTTGGTTGAGTTTGTTGAAGTCCTTTGTTGGCACGGTTCAGTGCCCTGAATATTTTCTCGGGGTATGAGAGTCCTTCTATTAGTTCTCCAGTCCTCGAAGAATTTCTAGGCATACACTTGCTTTCCACAAGATTTCAACATTAGAATTTTAATAAAAAGATTGGTATAGAGAAAACGAATTACACTTGGAATTTTTGTATTTCTTTCAATTGTAATTGATAACACCGTTAATTCCCCGGCAACGACACTAAAATTTGATCACGCTCAACTGAGTCTCGCAATAAACTACGCGGGCGTTGCAAATATAATCCGAGTATTATTGCCCAGAGTCAAACCATAGAGAATTAACCTATCAATTACTACTGTCGGATTAACTAAATTCACACAATCTGTTTTCCCAAACTTTCTAATTCACAATGATTTATTTTCTAACAACTAAAGATTGAAAGTAATTAATAACTGAAAATTAACTAAACTTGATGTGTAAACAGTAGGAATAAGGTCTAAGGCAATAGTTTCCCTCGTTGGTAATTTCCTTAGTTGTATATGTCTTATAACTACGATTTAGTTGTCTCTAACAATCATGAATGCTCCAGCTATCATAATTCTTTCTCAAGTAATTATGATAATCTACTAGACGCACTCTCTCAAGCTACGCTAGCTAATTTCACAATACGATTCACTTAGATTGAACCCGGGGTTTCGTTATCTCTAATCCAACCCCTAAACCCTCGGTTATGACTCTCGTCTATACTCCGGGAGTATTGTTGTTCATACAATCACCTAAATATGCACTCTCTCTCAAGTAGAAACATAATAAATAGGAACGGATAATTGAGGGCCCTTTCAACTAATCCATAATCAAAATATAGATGAACAATTAGAGATTAACAACCAAATCCAATTATATTAACAAAAAAAACAAGTTATTCTCTACGGGTTCCACCAAAACCTTAGATTAAGGTTTTTAGCTACTCATGACAATGGGAAAAGAAACTACTAAAAGATTCATAATCATAAATTACAAGAAAAATAAAGAAGAATAAGAGTAATGATGTTTTGGGTGATCTCTCACACTTGTTTTTCTTGCCAAAGTACTCTCTAAAAATATTACATACCTCCCTTGGGCGAGTTCTATTGTTTAAATAGGGGTTTGGGCTAAGAATTCCGTAATTTGCACTTCGATCCCTCAACTTTTCGCCGCCTGCCGCGGTCCTACCGCGGTTACGCGAGGACCGCGGCCAAATGACCTCTCTGAATCTGCAATAGCTTCTCGCCGCGGTCCGACCGTGGTTATGCCTAGGGGTGGGCATCGGTCGGTTCGGCTCGGTTTTGTAGAAGTTTGGTTCGGTTTATTCGGTTTTCGGTTTGTGATTTTAATAACCAAATCAAACCAAAGTATTTACGGTTCGGTACGATTTTTTCAAAATTCGGTTCGGTTATTTCCGGTTTATATTTTCGGTTTTAAACAGTTGTAGGGATGTAAATTTGAACTTCATTTTCCAATTCGTTCTTGCAGTCTGAGAAAACAGATAACCAGCTTACACTGACATGCTCCAACAACAACAATTCCATTTACAATTCATTTACAATTCCAAAACGCACATTAGCCATCCTTACACAGTGACACGCTCCAACAACAATCATTAGCCATCAACAGCAAACATCCTTACGGCTTTGTTTGAACTTTATCTCTGTTTGAACAAGGAAGTCTATATCTGGGAATAACTATCAAAGAATTCAACATCTGTGTCACTACTGCTCAGCACTCAACAGTGGCAAATTTGTCCAAAAATAGTTAAACATATGGCAAATCTAGCAGCTACCAAAGTCCAAAAAAAGTCTAGAAATACCATAACCAAACAACAAAACAGTGGCAAACTAGTCACAATCCATAAGCCACAAAATAAGTTTAGAAAATGATACTTAAAGTCTAACATACGACATCACTGGATGAGGATTAAGACACTTCTTAATATGTTTCACTAAGCACATAGTGCCAACATACTTTGGATGATAATTATAAACTCGTCCACAATAAAGACACTTTGCTTTGCGGGCTTCTCCATTTACTTCAACTAACTCAAAATGTTCCCAAATAGACGATCTAGCTTTAGGAACACGAGGCATAGTTGAACCTACAAAAAAAAATATCACAAGTTAATAAAATATTTTTAATTATAAATAACAAAAGAATACCACAAAACAAGCAAATTCTTAAACTTACCACTTGTTCAAACTATGCATCAATAATGCTAGTATCTCTTTCAATAATGCAAGTTTCTCTTCCACTCGTTGCCATATCTAAACATAATTTGATAACGTGTGTTATTTAAACTTGCAAAGTAAACTAATTTTTACTAAAACACTCATAAACGGAAAATCTTACCAAGTTTATTTTGCTTAAGAAACTCCAAATCTTCTTCAACAATAATAGGAGTACCGTCACATCTAAACCAATCTTGAACACAAACAAGACTTTGCACCAACCGAGGAGTCAATGAACTCCTAAATGAATCAAGAATGCGGCCACCAGTGCTAAATGCACATTCCGATGCAACACTTGAAATTGGAATGGATAATACATCACGAGCTAGCTCAGATAGAACAGAAAATCGAGGCGCATTAATTTTCCACCAATCTAAGATTTTAAAATCATCAGAATCATCAGAATATGGCTCTTGTCCTTCACCAATATATCTTTCCAACTCAGATTTAGCACCCACACTTTCGGAGTCTTCCTTTTGCCTTTTCAACAATTGCTTTATTCTCACAGATTTTGTTCTCACATTCACACTAGATGAATCATATGTGTCATCAGATGAAGTAGATTTAGATGGGGATGACTGAAGACAACATCCTTTGGAATATTTTTTTTGATACTCCACAAATAAAGAATTCAAATAAGCATCCACTTCGGCAGTTAATTTCTTCCCTGGTTCCTTCCCAAACATTTCCTCAAGTGCAAAACCAACATACTCAAATTTGTTATGAGGGTCTAATACAGAAGCAATGAAAATTATTTTATTCATCTTTTCAGGTTCACCCCAATATTTTTTAAACTTCTCTTTCATTTTCTCTGCCATCTTACTCAAATTAGTATCATCACTAGCTAAACAAGATTTCACATGACTATCAAGCTCACATATATCCTCAAAATGACAATTAGAAGTGACATAACATGAGCCTGAAACTTTTTCGGTGAGCTCGTGAAATCTTTCAAGAAACTTTATCACGTTTCTCACATTCACCCTATCATCACATACAAATGGACCTGCAACATTCCCATCCTCACAAACATGCGTACAAAGATGAGAAGAAAATCCATCATCAAAAAGATGAAGCTTGTCAAAAGCCTTCTCAAAGTTTTGCGCCGTTTCCAACATTAAGTAGGTGGAATTCCACCTAGTAGGAACATCCAAACACAATGTTTTGCTAAATTCTACCTCTTGATGTGCACAACATTCCCTAAACTTTAAGGTCCTTTGTAGATATGATCTCACATACCTAACAGCTTGTCTAACACATTTTACAGAAATATCAACTTCCTTCAAACCATCTTGCACAATTAGATTAAGTATGTGAGCCATGCATCTCACATGAAGATGCTTACCATCCATCGAATTAGTTTTCCACATATCTAGTTGTTTAGACAATTCTTTAACCGTGACATCATTTGAAGAAGCATTATCAACAGTAACAGTGAATACCTTATCCAATTTCCATTCAAGCAAACAATTACCAATAACCTTTGCCATTTCGTCACCCTTATGACTAGATATAGGGCAAAAATTTAGTATTATTTTATGCAACACCCAATCTCTATCAATAAAATGACCCGTCAAACACATATAGTTAATTATTTGTAACGAAGTCCATGTGTCTGTGGTAAGGCAAATTCTTGATTTTACATCTCTGAAATTTTTCATTAGTTTAAGCCTCTCTTCATTGTAAACTTGAAAACAATCCCTTGTAATTGTCCTACGAGAAGGAACATTAAGTTTAAATTGGGTCTATGAAGTATCTAAACCTAGGATCGAGGAACTGAGGACCGAGGAAGAGGAACCCTAAACCTAAAATTTTAAATTGGGTCTATGAAGTATGAATGACTGACGGTAAATTCTAAATTGGATGAGGTGGGCTTGGACATTTGGGCAGTTGGGCTTGGACAATACTGGTTATAACTTATAAGTTATAACTTATACAGAGTCATAGAATTAATAATCTAAAATTCTAAATATCTAATACCCCTAAATTTTGGTTTTTCGGTTTAACCGAAAACCGAATTACATAAACCGTGAACCGCACCGAAAAACCGAAAATTAATAGTTTTAAAATCGTGAACCGACCGAAAAACCGATCAAACCAAAACCGAAAAACCGAAATTCACTATTCGGCCGGTTTTTTCGGTTCGGTCGGTATTATGCCCACCCCTAGTTACGCCGGCACCGCGACAGTTCATCTCCAGTTATGGTTTGTGCATTTCACATGGTGCACTTGGCGGATATTGTGCGATTGACCTCTTTTTCCTCCATTATTGATCCCAAAAGTACTCCATAGCCTTCTTTTATTGTGTGTAACCTACAAAACATGAAAAGCACTAATAAGAACATTTTGCTATCACTTTTACCATAAAAACCCTACAAGAAAGTGGTTCTATTAGGGTTAATTCATAGTTCAATTCACCTATTATCATTAATAAACCTAGGGCTCTCTTTCCCTTCTTTCTTGTTGCTTTTAAAAGAATTTCAAACTCTTTCTTTTTAAGAGAAAAATCAGCTTTCTTTTAGTTCTTTCAACGTTATTTGCTTGTAAACCCTTATGTGAAAATCCCCTCCTAGTTGAAGTTTTATTCATATACGTGTTATTTGCATCTATATTCATAATAATAGTCTGGCCGGAAACCACAATAGTGGATTCTGAGGGGTGCCTAACACCTTCCCCTTAGAATAATTTCAAGTCCTTACCCTATCTATGGTTATTCAAACAAGCTTAGAGTTAAAAATTTATTTGTGTCCTAATGCACCCTAATAATTAGGTGGAAACTCTTCAAATTAAAACCCAATTTCCAAAAGGAATGAGTTGTCCTCCCAAATGTCATAAACCCCATTTCGCGAGAAAAAAAGGGAGCGCGACAGCAGGGGATTGGGAATCCATTGCAAGGAGCCTATATACTTAGGCATGGGTTAATTATGGGCAAGCACAGCAATAGGGAGTGCTGTCATGCTTGTAAAATCAACCAGAACACACATATATAACGGTAACATGGAGGTTGTGATCCTAGGAGGACCAAGTTTGGGTCATGCTCAGCAATATTCGATATTGTCATGCCCCAAACAAACCGTACGTATTAAACACATTGGGATAGGGATTTAGGATTCATATACATTGATTCAGGATAGGAGAAAGAAATTACAACATGCTAAATAAAGGTACCGAATTAGATACAAGCAGTAGGCAGACAAGAATGCAAGAACATTAAGTAACAAGGTGGTTGTTGATGCTGAAAACTTAATTAGAACATACCAGTCAAAGAAGCAAAGTGCAGTAAAGAAAAGTAGCAGGACTTCGAAATGCCTTGGCTTTCAGCCAGCTAAACAGGCCACAGTACAAGTAGTAAAGCAAGAGAGAGTGTTTGAATGTAAGTGTGAGTTCAGAACTAAAAGTGTTTGTGTCCTTTGTTTGTGAAAGACTTAAGGTATTTATAGTTGAAAGTAGGTAGTGAAATAAGGTAAAAAATCATAGTAGTACATTAATTAAGAACTCAGAATCAATCAATTAGAGAATCAAGGAAGTACTCACTTAAGTTAAGGGAATCAAAATCAAACGGAAAGATTCAGTACCATATAAGGCAAGAAGAAAAATTAGTACATGATTAAATAAGGAAGGAGTCAAGGTTTAGTAGGCATAGAGTAGTCAATTAGGACCAAATTCAGAAAAACCCCAATTAAGGAAAGGCTCAGTAAAACAGGGTACCATAGCAAATAAGGTAACGAAATCAGTTAATTAACATACGAGTAGAATTCTAGGGCTTTGAAGGAAACTCTTTCAATTACCAACAATTGAGGAAAAAATTCAGAATCAATCATGAAAAGTCACAGTTTTGTATTTTCAACATATAAATAGAGGCGAATGAACAAGAGTAGCAAACAAAGTCAGCCGTATAGATAGAAAGAAACGAGAGATGAGCAAACATAATTATTAAGAGGTGGTATAAGTAGGCTAAGATTCAGCAGAACATATACGAAGTTTGGTTCCCACAAGACATTAACAAGAATCAGGTAAACATGCTAGCACACAAAACTAAGGCAAAGAAAGTCACATAGAACCAAGGCAGAAAAAAGCATGCTAACACACATAACCAAGCGAAGAAACCAGGCTAACACACAGAACCAAGGCTAAGAAGATCAGGCTAACACAAATAACCAAAGCGAAAAAATCATGCCAACACACAGAACCAAAGTAAAGAAAATCTTTAGAAATTAGGGCTTTTAGCAAAGTCAGGTTAAAAAGCAATAGGATCATGAAATCGGTCAAAATAAACAAGGAAAAAGGTTTTAATCATAAGGAAATCGGTTAAAACATGCATAAAAGAACTCCGAGAAACCCTAGTTTTTCAAAGAAAGTAAAAACGGTTTAGAGTATACAATCTTTCAAAAAAAGCTCGAGAATAAGCAGATTATAGAAGGAAACATGCTTAAAGTATGAAAATAACATCGTTATGAGAGATTCATGAGAGAGTTAGGGTTTCAAAAGGAAACCCAAATTGAAAGAACCTGTTGTAACTTCACAAATCGCAACACATATGGTGC
The DNA here is from genome assembly GCA_026770625.1 of Nicotiana glauca. NCBI lineage: Eukaryota > Viridiplantae > Streptophyta > Magnoliopsida > Solanales > Solanaceae > Nicotiana > Nicotiana glauca. Next base: position 156,869 of record MU784035.1, on the reverse strand, counting down.
GATTTTGCCCAAAATCACACCAGAGAAGCCTCAAACAAAAGAATCGGAAACCTAGGTCCAAATCAACATGGCCCAGGACCCTTGAGGACCTCAGAGATGTTGAGTAAGGCGATGAGAGACCTATTGGAGGCTTGGGTTTGAAAGGAGGTAGCCGGAGATGGCCGGTGAAGGAGGCGATTGACGGAGTCGAGGGTTAGATTTGTGAGAGGAGAGAGGATGAGAGCATCTGAAGGCGGAGCATTTGGGAAATGGCTTAGGGTTGGGTGGTCGTACGAATTAAAATGGTAAGAACAAATTCTGGCCGTTGATCTTTTAGATCAACGGTCTTGATCTGATTGGTTTTTTGGGTCGGGTAGGCGTGTATAGGGTCTAGATCGGGGATTGGGTTATAAGAATAAAAATTGGGTTGGGAATTAGTCCGATTTTGGCCACAATTGAAAGCCAGATTTGGCTATAACTTAAACAGCTGATTTCCCCTATTTAATTTATAAAAAAATAATAAATTAATTTCTGAAAATAAATTAAAAGTACCAGAATGACTTATAACACATAATTAACTATTTAAAAATACCAGACCTAATTTTATGATAATAAATGTAATTAATCCTAAAAGAGGCTAATATTGTAATTACATACAATTTATCTTTAAATACTAAATAACTTTGTAAAAATATGCAAAAATTATATTAGTCACATTTTAGTATAAATATTAAAATATAATAAACGAATCAATAAAATGATAATTTTAGGAATAATTATTGGATTTTTAGGGATAAAATAGGGCAATAAATTATTTAAAAAATCTTTAAAAATTAAGAAAAAATAAATAAAAACTTGGACATATATATATATATATATATATATATATATATATATA
>MU784035.1:115110-155678 GCA_026770625.1 Nicotiana glauca | reverse complement strand
CGTGGTAGACTAATCAGTTCCAAGGATAAGAATCCCCGAAAAAGGAAAGGAGCAAATGATCAAGTTGATCATAACATGGAGGCAACTGCTCAAGAGGAGCATAAAGACATAGTAATTGATAAGACCTCACATGAGGTTCTAGTACCTGGAAATTATGAAAATAAAAAGATCTCAATAAATTATGTCTCTATGGGCAAAAGGTGGAACCGAAATAACGTTGTTGTTAACAACAATTTTGCATATAATTTTGCAGTTGAAATAATTCAACAAGATTAGGATCTTGAGCCAAAATCTGTCGATGAATGTAGACAGAAAAATTATTGGCCAAAATGGAAAAACGCAATCCAAGCGGAATTGGCTTCACTTGAAAAACATGAAGTTTTCAGACCGATAGCCCAAACACCTGAAGGTGTCTAGCCAGTAGGGTACAACTGGGTTTTTGTGCGAAAACGAAATGAAAAAAGTGAAGTCATAAGATATAAAGCACGACTTGTGGCACAAGGATTTTCGCAAAGGCTTGACATTGATTATATGGAGACATATTCTCCTGTGATAGATGCAATTACCTTCAGGTATTTAATAAATCTGGCAGTTCATGAAAAGCTTGATATGCGGTTGATGGATGTTGTCACAGCCTACTTATATGACTCACTGGACAATAAAATGTTTATGAAAATCCTTGAAGGATTTAAAGTTCCTGAAGCACATAAAAGTTTAAGAGAAAATAAAGCTTCAGAAATTCTTATACAAATTGAAGCAATCAGGGAGGATGTGGTACAATCGTCTTAGCGAGTATTTGCTAAATGAAGGGTACAAAAATGACCCTATTTGACCTTGTGTCTTTATTAAGGGGTCTGGATCTGAATTTGTCATCATAGATGTGTATGTTGATGACTTGAATATCATTGGCACTTGTAAAGAGCTTCCAAAGGCTGTAAAGTGTTTGAAGAAAGAATTTGAAATGAAAGATCTTGGTAAGACAAAATTTTGTCTTGGCCTACAAATTGAGCATGTACCAAATGAAATTTTTGTCCATCAATCAACATACATTGAAAAGGTTTTAAAGCGATTTTTACATGGATAATGCACATCCATTGAGTACCTCAATGGTTATGAGATCGCTTGATATAAATAAAGATCCATTTCGGCCTCAAAAAAATGATGAAGAGCTCGTTGGTAATAAAACTCCATATCTAAGTGCAATTTGGTCACTGATGTATCTTGCCAACAATACCCGACCAGATATTGCTTTTGCAGTAAGCTTATTAGCAAAATTCAGCTCCTCCCCAACAATAAGATATTGAAATGGTGTTAAGCATATATTTAGATATCTTCGGGGAACTATAGATATTGGATTGTTTTATTCTAATGAATTCAAGTCAGAAATGATTGGCTATACCGATGCAAGTTATTTATCTGATCCACATAAAGCTGGATCTCAAACAGGATATTTGTTTACATATGTACGTACAACTATATCATGGCGTTCCATGAAATAAATAATAGCTACCATATCTTCAAATCATGTTGAGATAATAGCCATTCATGAAACTAGTCGGGAATGTGTTTGGTTGAGATCAATGACTCAATATATTCAAGAAATGTGTGGCTTACTTATGAAAAAGGATAATCCAACTACACTTTATGAAGACAATGCTACTTGTATTGCTCAACTAAAAGGAGGATACATCAAGGAGATAGAACAAAGCACATTTCACTAAAGTTCTTTTTCACGCATGATATTCAACAAAATGGTGAAATTAATGTTCAACGGATTCGTTCATGTGAAAATTTGGTTGATTTGTTCACTAAGGTATTACCAACCTCAACATTTGAGAAGTTGAGAGAGAAGATTGAAATGCAGCGTTTTCGAGAAATAAAGTGATGTTTTCATGAGGGGAAGTAAGATACGTGTTGTACTCTTTTTCCCTTAGCCTAGGTTTTGTCCCACTGGGTTTTTCGGTTAAGGTTTTTAACGAGGCAATAAATAAAGCGCATTACAGATATGTGTACTTTTTTTCCTTCACTAAGATTTTTTTCCCACAGGATTTTTTCTTAATAAGATGTTAACGAGGCATATTATCTATTTTGGACATCCAAGGGGGAGAGTGTTATAAAATCTTTAGTAAATGTGGATGTCCACTACTCCCGCTACTTTTACCCATGATGTAAATAACATCTCACTACTCATCACCATTATGATTGTAACTCCCACACCTCCATAACCCCTCCCCATGATCTTCCCCCGTGATCTCAATTGTTAGTGTCATGTTTAAGACAATCATTTTGTAACCTTCATATGTAATAGTATAAATAGAGGCATGAAATGTGAGATGTAACACACTTGAACACTTGATGAAATAAGAAAGTTATCTATTCTTATTTTAAATTGTTACTTTGAGCTACATTTTTTAACATTATTCACTTTTTTTTCTTTTATCTATTTCCTATTTTGTTAATACTTTTTAATTTATTTTTTCTAGAACAATCACTTACTCAGTTACTCTGTGTAACTTTATTTTTTTCTTGTCTTAATTTATTATGATTTCTTGTTGTATCTCTTTCTTTTTTAATTTTTTTTCCTTGTAAAATATCTTCGGCCAAAATATTTGTCACTTCTTCACTTTTTTTATATTTTTTCTATATTGTTGTTTTTTTCATTTTATTTTATAGTAAAATTTTGCACTCTTGTTAGTTTCTTTTTAAATTTTCTCTGCAATTTTGTAGTTTTTTTTGGGTTCTTTCTAGTAAGAGTCGTACTCTTTCATTTTTTTTTTTGTCTTTTTTTATTTATTGTTGTATCTCATTATTATTTTTTAATTTTATTCTTTAAAATTAACCTTTTATTATTATTATTATTATTTTTAAATTATGTTTTCAGTGAAATTTCTTAGTTAATTTTTTTATCACTTTATTCTATTTTTGCTTTTGTATTTATTTTTCTAGATAAATAATCGAGTCCTGAAATTAATATTGAGATACTTTCTATACAATCATTAATAATTTATCATTATCATGACTGATCTCATAAAATTTTTATTTTATTTTATTTTTGAATTTTTTATTTTATATTTGTGGATATTTTTTTAAATTTTATAAGAAAATTTAAATAATTTTTATAATAAAAAAATTGGTCATTCTTTTTTACCTTTTTTTGTTCTTTAGCTAAATCGATGAATACTAAAATTTAGTATACTACATTAATCATGGTATACCAATATTTAGTATATCAAGAATATGAGATACTATGATTCAATAGTAATTATGGTATACCCAGGGGCGGATTTACATGTAAAAATTAGGTGCTCGAGCACCCATTAACCTCCATACGACGTATGTACGGTTATATTGAAAATTTAAGAACACTTACATAACATAGTAGCAAGCACCCAGATAACAAAGGACCTGGTGGCTGCTTTGGTTTTACGATGGGTGCTGAAGTGTTATGTATGTCAAAGGTTGGAAGGTCGAGTTTCCTTACTAGCATTCTTTTTTTCCTACCTTAATTTTTATATTATCAAGCACTATCTTTCTTTTTGAGCCAATACTACTACTTTATTTTTTTGCTTCTGACTTTGTTTTACCTTCTTTCCTTTTTATTTTCAACTTTTTCTTTTTTACTTTATCTTATTCACTATAGCGAAGAAAGAAAAAGAAAATTTTCTTTAAAAAAACAAAGAGTTTCTCCAAAGCAGCAACATCCAATAATCTTTTTTCTCGCTTCACAAATTTACGGTGTCAGTAATATTAATACTATGGTTTTTCTATTTATTTTCTTATCGTCATATTTAAATAGTTATACATTTATACGAGGTGAATAGTAGTAACTTCACATCGAAAAAAGTTAAGCACCCACGAATCTAAAATTCTGGATTCGCCACTGGGTATATCAATGTGTATTATACCAAGAATATTAAGTATACCGTTTAACATACTCAAACAAAGTATACTATGATTCAACACTAATTATGGTATATCAACATATGTTATACCAAAGATATTGGATATACTATTTAACATACTCAAACAATGTATACCATGATTCAATATTAATCATGGTATACACATGTTAGGATACCAAGAATTTTAGAAATACCATGATTGAACAATAATCATGGTATACTAATGTGCAGTATATCAAGAATACCAGTTATACTATTTAACATACTCAAACGAATTATGCCACGATTAATAGTAATTTTGTATAACAAAAAGTAGTATACCAAGAATACTAGAGATACCATGATTGTCTGAATCATGGTATACCAATGTGAAGTATACCAAGAATATTAAGAATACTCTCTCCGGTTCACAATAAGTGTCCAATTTACTTTTTCATTTTGGTTCAAAATAAGTGTCTAGTTATGTAATCAAGAAAGTATTCAATTTTTTTACAAAATAACCCATATGTACATATCCCTAAAAAGTTTTTTTACTCCTTACATTAAATGTATAGTTAGGGGTAGTTTAGTCATAATAGGTATTTTTATATAGAATTTAGTATTTTCTTAATGGGCGTGCTAAAAATAAATTGGACACTTATTGTGAACCGGAGGGAGTACTATTTTAAAAACTCAAAATAATGTATATCATGATTCAACAATAATCACAGTATACCAAAAAGTAGTATACCATGATTCAACTAAAATCATGATATACCATACCAAAAATATTATGAATACCGTTTAGCATACTAATAAATATAGTATACCATGATTCGACACAAATCACAATATATCATGATTTAATAGTAATCATAGTATATCTGATTCAATTGTGATTACGGTATACTAAAAACATTGTGAATATCATTTAACATACCAACAATCTTAGTATACCATTACTCAACTATAATAATAATTATATGAAATATATTGTGAATATCATTTAATATACCAATTTTTTGTATACAATGATTCAACCGTATTCATGGTATAGTAAATATGTATCAATATACTATTGAGATTTTATGAATATTATTTAATATACTAGTAAACAAAATATACCATGGTCTTAATTATGATATACTAAATCTTATACTATTGAATGAACATAAATTAAAAGTATATTGGTATACTAAATAGTATAACATTTATTAAATTTAATACATTTTATTTTTTTTCTTTATGTAATACTAACATTATTTCTTTGTTAAATATGTAATATATTCTTAAAAAAACTTCTTGATTATAAAGAAATGGATTGAACGAGCGCAAGAATTAAAAAGAGAGGTGAAACGATAAGGACATAACAAGCATAGCACCTACACTACGCGGCAAATTGTAACAAGGTTTGCTACTTCTACTCGAGCTTTTTTTTTTAATCTCTCACTGCAAGTATTCACTAAAGTCCCTGAACATATCACTTATCAACAATATGCAAATATTTTCTTGAAAAATGCACTAATTGGGCACACCTGAATTTAAAATTCAACAACTAAAGTTTGCGATTTCTCATAACTAATGTAACTTTGGGTAATATTTGAGGTGAAGTTAAAAAAAGGGTACTGTTTACCTCGAAAATACGAGTAACAATTAAATTTGATTTGTGATTTTAAAGATATGTGATTAGATTCAATACCAATTAATAATCAAGAAATATGAAGTAGAAATGAAAGAAACAAGTGAATCAAACCAATGTAACTCAGCAGCAGTAACCTCGAGCTTAGTGACCTCGATGTGGGTTAAGAGCAATAAGAATAATGAAGCAAGAAAAGTAAAGTAGGAGCGGTAAAGCTAAGAGACAATCCTGATGAACAGTAGACAGAAGCAGAGAGTATATTCTTTTCTCAGTGATTATGTGATGTTACAAATGGTTGTGGCCCTTTTATATAATAGGGGAATCCTAAATATGGAATATTTCTATTTATAGTAGGGAATATTCCTGATACAGCTGTCTAACTGCCTAGTACAGAATCGTACAATCGTATTCCATGATTTGCGCCACGATCTTGGAGACGTGGCAGGAATCTAGCTTATTCTCTTATAAATCCTCAACGGTACAATTTCGGGATCGAGCATAATCGGCCTCGGTGTACGTCGTCCTTCAGTCTGTGGGCATTGCACTCCGTCCTCGAGCTCGGATCTGGTCCCTCGAGCTCGAACTCGACCTTGCCCGAACTCGGGCTCAAATTGACCCCTCGATCCTATAGATCAGAGGCATACGATTTCGACAGTATATAGATAGTCCCCGCGTTTCTTAGAGTAGGACGATAAAAAACGAATTGAGTCCTTGATCCTTACCCCAATTTGTTACGACATCATTAGTGGCGTAAGCGACTGAGGAAACAAAAGTTTGGAAGCTGTCCCTTTTCGAGGGCGACTCCGAGAACTCTAGCGAGTCCGGCGGTGGGGAAGATTCTAAGGGTGAAGACGTTTTTGCCGATAAAGATCGTGTTGCTTATGTTTTGTGTTCTTCGTGATTCTTCGCTTTTGAGGCTGATCGGCCCTTATTAGGCATTCTTGATCGTGACCTATAACCCTTATAAATAGGTTTATACAAAACTTTTATCCTTCCATGGCTCCGGAATCTGTTACCCCTTTGTGCAGGTCAGAGTGTCTTAGCATAAAATTCCCTTTTAATGTTCACAGACTAGAGATGGTAATGGCCGCAAATAAGTAGCGCGCTCGACCGTTTATGATCAATATACCCCGAATAATCATTTGAACTTGAGTTTGAATAACTCTTAGACCAAACAATCGATGAGGTAAGGTAGCCCTTGGGCTTGATGGTTTATAGTTTACTCGAACTCAAAGTAAAGTTAGCCTTAGGATTTTATAGATTGGCCCTTAGGCTCTTTTAGTTCGGCGGCTCTTTTATATTGGCCCTTAGACTCTTATATATCGGCCATTAGGCTCTTTAATTTAGGCTGATTCAGCCTCTAAAGTGGCTATAATTTTTTCCTCTTTTCGGGTAAAAGACTTAGTGAAATTTTTTGCATGCCTTAGCATGTGCTTTTTGTACCCGTTAGGTTTTTCGAGGGTTCAACGCATCGGAACGTTATTAGTAACTTGTTCGTGTAACGGTAATCGAATACCTCTTGAGGCTTTTTCGAAGGCTGAAATTATCGAAGCCTTTAAATTATTCAAGGGTTGATTTTATCGAAGCCCTTTTTGCTTTTGCCGAGGGTAGCCGAGTTTAACTGGTTTTCAAAGTATTTGAAGGCCTTTAATTTATGTCATAAGTCAGATGTCTTTGAGCTGCATTATTTCGCCAGTAGCCTTTTTATATAACCGTAGTCTTTAATATGGCCATAGCCTTCGGGTATGTCTTTTGGACTTGTTTTCCGATAACATTTCGAACTTGTTCGAAATGTTAATTCCCGAATGTGATGGCCTTGGACTGTATATCAGGGGTGCCTCGTGAGGTCTTATTGTTTAGATAGCTCGGGTATGTAGTCCCCGAGTATTCGAGATATGCTTCTGTTTAGGTTAAGATAACCATTGGGCTTTTGTATCTGTTACGGATTTCAGGTGTCTCCGATTTGCGTTAATCCGGCTGTAGCCTTTTTAGTTTGGAACTTGCCCTTTGGGCTTATCTTCCGTTTTACTTTGAGCTTGCCTGAAATGTCAGTCTCCGGGTGGAATGACCGTGGCCCGTAAAGTAGAGGATTGCCTTTAAGGTCTTTTGGTCTCGAAATGTTATCAGTTTGATTCCGTTTGCTTTTGGACGTCAGTCCTCGAGCATGGGGTCGGTTGTTCGAAATTCCGTCGTGGTCGGCCCTTAGTCCTGTTTACACAATAGATCAAGAGTATAAAATATGAAATATCCCTAAAGCCATGAAATATCAAGGAAAAATACTTCTCTCAATGGACGATTATACACGAGCGTATGTTTAATGTTTGGGGCTCGAGTAACCTATATGGGTACGATTCATCTGACCGTTTGACCCTTACAACATTTTCCTTTTAAGGCCCCACCATCATGAAGTAATCTCCTTGCCACAAAGTAGTCATTCGAGGGTAATGCCCCCCGATACTCGAGGCTTATTGTAAGGAACTTCGGATACTGTTGACTTGTTCTAAGTTAGCACGATCAATGATTACCTCGTTAAAAACCTTGTTGGAAAAACCCATTTGGGAAAAAACTGGTCTAAGAGAAAAAGAGTGCAACGCCTGCTTTAAGACCCATAGCTTCCTGACACCGATAACCTGCAAAAGTTAGTCGAAAAATAAGAAAAGATGGGGCCGTAACTTTATTCGGATTTTGGATATTCGATGTGATCTTCCTCGGCGTCGAGTCCCTGTGAATTTTAACCTCGATCATTTCGTGCGAGACTTCGCCCAGATCCGATGCTCCTACGATCTCCTTTGTACGGTTGATATCGATCTCTACTCAACCTCGGCTCTCAATAAATATCCCTTTTGACCATATGCATGTTAGAAGAAACGGACCCCGAAGGAGTCCCCAGTTGATCATCCTCGACCCTAATCTTCGACTGATACCGATTGTGTACGTCGGGCCAAGTGACAGCTGGATACTCGATGAAACTTTGCTTCAACTACTGCGAAGCTATAGAACTCCAAGTATTGAGACCTTGACCGAAAGCTTGAACAAACCAATCATCGGATACCGGGGGAAAATCCATTCTCTCCGTTTGGAACCGAGACACGAATTCCTTGAGCATCTCGTTATCTTTCCGCCTTACCTTAAAAAGGTCTGATTTCCTCGTTGCAACTTTTAGGGCTCTGACGTGTGCCTTTATAAAAGAATCTGGAAGCCTAGCAAACGAATTAATAGAATTAGGGGGTAAGTTATGATACCAAATTAAGGCACCCTTCGATAGAGTCTCTCCGAATTTTTTCAATAGTACGGATTCAATTTAGTCATCTCCTAAATCATTTCCTTTGATGGCGCACGTATACGAGGTGACGTGTTCATTTGGATCTGTCGTCCTGTTATACTTGAGAATCTCGGGCATACGGAACCTCTTAGGGATTGGCTTCAAAGCAGCACTAGGGGAAAGGTCTTTGCACGAACTTTTTAGAATCCATCCCTTTCAATATCGGTGGTGCCCCTAGATTTGATCAACATGAGAGTTATATATTTCCACTTTTTTGTCATTATCCTTAATCTTTTTCTCCCCGTACTCGATTCTCCTGGAGAGTTCCTCTAGCATCCTCATAATTTTGGGGTCAGTCCCCGAGCCATTGTCGTTTGATCTTTCCGATATCGGCTCGGTACGCCGATTATTTTCAGGTTCAGCTACACTCGGAGTCTTATTTTAACTTTGAAGTTGAGCAATTGCGATTGTTGAGCTTGTAGAATTTTGAATATCACTTGGAGGTTGATTCCTCCATCACCCACGCCTTGTGTTCCTTGACCACCAGGTCGGGCTTCCCTGCGTATACTCCCTCTGAGGTATATGCCTAAATCCGCGTTTAGAGCAATATGAGAACTAATATCAACTGGTTCCATGTTTGGCACTTCCCTAGGGTTTACTGGTGGTACACCGACCCCTACATTGTTGTTTTCACCAAGACCTTCGTTGTCATGAGCAGGTGCATTTTGTGAGCTAGACATGTTTCAGCCTGAGAATAAAAAATTCTTGACAAGAAAAAGTGTAAAAATAACGTGTGTAATAAGAATCAGTAAAGAAACAATCACTATTATCTTTAGCCTCACGGTGGGCGCCAAACTGTTTACCTCAAAATACAAGTAACAATTAAATTTAATTTGTGGTCTTAAAGACATGTGATTAGATTCAATACCAATTAATAATCAAGAAATATGAAGTAGAAATGAAAGAAACAAGTGAATCAAACCAATGTAACTCAACAGCAGTGACCTCGAGGTGGGTTAAGAGCAATAAGAATAATGAAGCAAGAAAAGTAAAGTAAGAACAATAAAGCTAAGGGACAATCCTGATGAATAGTAGACAAAAGCAAAGAGTATATTCTTTTCTCAGTGATTATGTGATGTTACAAATGATTGGGGTCCCCTTTATATAATAGGGGAATCCTAAATATGGAATATTTCTATTTACAGTAGGGAATATTCCTGATACAGTTATCTAACTGCCTAGTACGGAATCGTACAATCATATTCTGGGATTTGCGCCACGATCTTGGGGACGTTGCAGGAATCTAGCTCATTATGTTACAATCCTCAACAGTACAATTTCGGGATCGAGCATACTCGGCCTCGGTGTACGTCGTACTTCAGTCTTAGGGCATTGCACTTTGTCCTCGAGCTCTGATCTGGTCCCTTTAGCTCGACTCGACCTTGCCCGAACTCGGGCTCAAAATGACCCATCGAGTCCATAGATCGGAGGCATACGACTTCAACCCTATAGTGGTACTAATTATCTTTGAATATGAGTTTTAATCAAAAAAAAATAAAATAGTAAAAGTTGAAAATCTAAGTGAAAGTCAATATTTCACATAAAATACACCTTCAAGCTAATATTTCAATGTCTTATTTAAAGATGAATTAACTTCAATATTTAATATAATGAATTAGTAAGTGGTTTAACATTTTTATGTCCAATTATTCTATAGTATTTACTTATTCCTCTTCCTGTTTTGTTCCTAAGCTACAAGGGAAAATGCAAAAGAGAAGAAAATGGCACACGTAGGTTGAATTAAGGGGCATGCTAGAAAGTACTCCTTATGTAGTAGACAAAGAAATAGGAGGTAGTTTGGGAGTGGCAAAATATATTGAGTACGTTACTCAGCAATCAGCATTGAGGAATCGGTAATTACCCGTCAAAAGATGCTAAGCTACACTTAGATATCTTAGAAATTCTCTACATTTTTGTTGGACACGTATAACTTGATTCTTTACGGAAAGTCTATGATGAGCTCTTTTGGTTCTTCCTAGGAGCAGTACAATGATTAATATGTCACAGTTTAAAACGAGTAGTATCATAAGTTTTAAACCAACTAAATGACTGTTCACCCATTTAGATGTTGAAAATACATTTTGAAGAAAAACAACTTGAATTTCTTACTGAGATGTGTAACTTTTCATTTCTATGTTTACACTTTACACTATATCACTTAGGGTCGTTTGGTACGAGGTATAAGAAGGTATAGTGTTGATATAAAAATTTAATACCACCTTAATACTTTGTTTGGTTAGCAATCCTGGTATAAGTTATTCCAGGATTAAAATTATTACCGGAATAACTTATACCTTGTAAAGAGTGAGGTAATTAATGCCGGAATAACTTATACCTTTCTTAAAAATTATGCAATAATCATTTTTAATATAACATACCAAATAGTGGATAAAAAACAATACCAGGATTAGCATAACTAATCCCAGCATAAGCCGTATTTAAACCAAACGACCCTTACTGTGCAATCTATAAACATTTCACTATGTTACATAAAAGGTGAAAAGAAGTAGAGCTCAGACGTTTTCACTTTTACAGGTGAAGAGTAAGCTTGTTACAAGCATACATTATGTGTCATTTTTCTAAATCAAGAAAGGCATGAACGACATATTTCCACAAACATAAATGATTCGATCTGGCATCTAGGGTAAAAAATGGTTCTTTCCTATCACAACAAATTATGATAAACAGAGTGATTGATTGCAGAGTTTCTTTTTATTCCTCTCCAGATAAGAAGTTAATACAACACCAATAGCACATCCTGTATCTTAACACCATGCAACATATATTCCTGCTAATCAGTCTGCCAAAAATAGTAATGTTCAAGGTCAAAAGGAGCAAAAATAATTGCTATATGAAGAACCTTATACGAGCATTTGTCAAATTCAGGGTAAAAGGAGTAAAGATAATTGCTAAATGGAAGAACTTGTACAGACATTTGTTGACTTCATTTGGATTTTTTCATTCTCCAAATCTCTCGTCTCCATCCTCCAAATTAACTTGTGGATGAATAAGAAATGGAGTTAATTGCACATGTTTCACACGTGGGCACAAATTATCTCACCAGATATCTAACTACAGCAAATAGTGTATTTACAGACCGAGCCTCTTAGGTCGTAGATAGGTAGTTGAGCCTTTCTTCAAACCAGGCATTGAAACTTGCTGCTGCTCTTTTGCTCTCTTTTCCCTCTCCTTCTCCTTGCTTCTTCTTTCAGCCTCAGCCTGGACCATCCTCAACTTCTCCATTTCTTCCTCCATGGCAGTTTTCTCTTCTTTCTGTTTCTTTTTATGTTCCTGCATTGACGTATCAGAATCTTTCACGGAGAAAAACATTGGGCCCAACTCTGCCAACCAGTGAGGCTCCACAGCCGTCACACACTGCATGTACTCTTTTGTCGTCAAGATCAGCTCGTGATAAACCACGTGATCAGGAGTGTAACCCAATCCATAGAGAGCACTAGTGGGATGCAAGTTACAAGGCATCCCATTCCTGCAATTAACATATTCCCCAACTCCCTTCAGTCTAGCAGCATTGTGGAAGTAGGCAGAACAAATGGCTTTCCTTACAACATCCCAATCAGGACCACAGGAGGTGAGCGGAATTTTAAGTGTCTTGAGGATGTCCAGCAATTGGGATCTTACTTCCCTAGCCTTGCGCAGACCTTTGACCTGTAAAAAGTGGTCATTACACCAGTCCCCCCTATATTGATTAGCTTTCCATTGCTGGTAAACATTAAGCAGTGTAAGATGATCAGATTCAGGCACAAAAAACTTTTCCCTAGCCGCATCACTTTCCTCTGCCCTATCCTTGGGTCTAAAGAAAACTGAAGGCACTGAAAGCATAGAAACAATTGTCAGAACCTCATTTAAGCATTCCAGTTGTTCTCCCATCAAGAGCATTTTGGCAAGGGGAGGGTCCAATGGGAACTCCACCATTTTCCAGCCAAGGTCCGTTAAATCCCCGACATTGTTAAGTGCACCTAATACCCACAACTGATACATGGAATTAAGGATGTTATCCTGAGGAGGTGGGTCCATAAAATCAAAATCCAACAGGTTCTGAATTTTGAGAGACTTGAGCAGCAAAACCACATTCCCAAGATTTGTCCGTTGAATTTCTGGCACGGGGCTTGGAAGCATTTCATTCTCGTACGCATTCTCAGTGTAAAGCCGGTAACAAGTCCCTGGGCCAGTTCTACCAGCTCGACCAGCACGCTGGTCAGCAGCAGCTCGACTAACAGGAAACACTTGCAGAGCATCCATACCCATTCGTGGATTGTACACCTTCATTTTACCATAGCCTGTATCAATGACGTAGAAAATTCCATCAACAGTCAAGGATGTTTCAGCAATATTAGTAGCAACAATGCATTTGCGAGCCCCATCTTCAGCTTTCTCGAATATTTTTGCTTGCAAATCAGCAGGCAGTTGGGAGTATATAGGAAGAATTAACAGCTTGGGCACTGCTTGCTTTGTTGATGAGGTAAGCTGTTCCATCCGCTCTGAAAGTGCATAACAGGTAGCTTCAATCTCATCCTGACCAGTCATGAAGATGAGTATATCACCTGGTGCACTAGTAATATGGATGGTCATGACTTGTTTAACTGCAGCTTCGACATAGTCTTCACATGGGGTTTTACTATACAGTTTTTGAACAGGAAATGTTCTTCCAGGTATGTGAAATATCGGTACACTGCAATAAAAAAAGACACAGGTTATGTGAAGTGGAAAAGAGATGAAAGCCAATGCAAGCAGTCACCTCGTCCAGCTATTCAATAGAGAACCTACCTCCCAAAGAAGTTGGAGAACTTTTGGGCATTGAGAGTGGCAGAAGTGACGATAAGCTTAAAATCACGTCGCCTAGCCACAACTTTCTTAAGAATGCCAAAAAGGACATCAGTATTAAGTGATCTCTCATGGGCTTCGTCCATAACAATTACACTGCAAAAAAGAGAAATTTACAATGACTGCACTACATAAAGAAAGCAGAAACTTGACGTTCTAGGAAATCAAATATTAAATGCTTATGAATGTATTAAAGAGTGAAACAATACCGATATTTTTCAAGATCGGGATCTTTGAGTGTTTCCCTTAGAAGCACACCATCAGTCATGTACTGCACAAGGAAATATACATATATTCAACTACACCAACTTACGAGTGAACCAAGGGCATCTAAAGGAAAAAGAGGGCGATTAGGGGTACACTTCCTTTCCAATTGCATAAATTACAACTAAGAGGTGTGAGCATACTCACATCTCATATGATCGAAAGACTCACCTTGATAACGGTACTTGGCCCAGTAACATCTTCAAAACGAATAGCATATCCAACTTTATCACCAAGCTCAGTTTCCATTTCTTCACTAACTCTTTTTGCAACACTCATGGCTGCCACACGCCTGGGTTGGGTGCACCCAACAATTCCACTAATTGTATAGCCATCTTCATACAGGTACTGCATGCAATTACAGACAATTACAGACAAAAAGTCAAAGACTGTACAAAAATTTCTACAGATCCCAATTTAGACTTAAAAAAATAGTTTAGAAAAAAGAAAAAAAAAAGTCTAAACGAACCTGGGTTAGCTGCGTTGTCTTTCCGGAACCAGTTTCTCCAACAACAACCACTATCTGGTTTTCGCGAACCACCTGTTACCCAGAAGGAAAAGAATCAGAAAAAACATTCTGCAAGTTAAAAAGAATACCTTGGAGAACCAACTCTGTTTTCCATAGGTAAAACCGTTGGTGAATTTATCCCAAGGTAAAGGACATTAATAAACTTTAGAAAGCAGCTTAGCGTCTAATTTGTACACACTGCTTCAAGTCCTACCTATGGGTGCTCATGTCAGTTTTACAATTTAACTGATTCCCAATGATGTTCAAAGCAAAAGTTTCTAATTTCTAGGTCTATTAAGCTGGATAACAGGTTCAGTAATTCATCATTCAATAAAATCCCCGGAGTACCAAAATGGGACAATGGGTCAAACCTGCAGTAAATCATCTCGCACAGAGAAGATGGGCAGATATTGCCTTTGCTGTGAAAGTGTTTTTGATTTTGCAAAATCACTAACAGCTTCCCCTGTCTTTAAGTGCTGTGAGAATCTAGCTTCTCCCTTAAAATCAACCTCACCATCCTCACCCACTACAGCAGTATCCGCATCAACCTAGCATAAGGTGAAAGGAAATGTCAGATCCATAACTTCTATGACCTAAGACATACAGGACTAACATAGTATATTCAATTTGAAGGCAAACAAAAGGTACCTGCTCTGCACTCTTCTCCACACCAAGGATATCTCCGAGTTTTGAGCCAGCAAGCTCCCAGAATCTTTGGCGAGACTTATGCATGTTTTGTTTTTCACGTATTTCCCGAACTAGAGCTGACCCTTTGCGTGAAATTATGGCCATATCTGATGTGGGGTCCTTTATTGGCATTATCGGCTCAGCTTGCTTGGTGAAAACAATTCTCCCATCCAAAAAGGGGGGCTTTGTATCTGTCACAACAAATAGTAAGATACCCACACAAAAATAGAGTAAATATTTTTGAGAAGCCAGATTGAATTTCTCACTGGGAAGCTTATCATAGAGATGTACCATGAACAAGAAGAATAACTTTCCGTTCCTCCTCATCATCAAACTCCGTCTGCAACTCGGTACCTCTAACAGCTCCAGATCTCAAAAGCTGACGATCTTCCCATTGAGCATTGTCTGCAGTGAGCTGTGATAACCTTTTGCTTTGAGCAAGTGACATCTTGCTCCCATCTCTACGAACCTGTTACATGTGGCAAGGGAAAAGGGAAGAAGGTGGCGTCAATGACAGACCATACACGTGTTTGCATGAGTTTTACAACATATATAACCGATTGTTAACCACACAGTATAGTTAAGTTTGATAGATTACAGAAGCTCTTGATATTATGCTAACCCACGGAGAACAGACTTTCTTTAGCAATCACATCGGGAAAAGTCCAAGAAGCTCTGAATATTATATTCAAATGATGAAAACTTGACTTACAATGTATAAGAACTTACTAGCTATGCTCATTCAGCTAAAAGATGATCACCTATTTTGACATGTATAAGAACTTATACTAGCAATGCTCATTCAGCTAAAAGATGATCACCTATTTTGACAGGAGGGAATACTTTTTTTAAATCAGAGAAGCAACAATAGCATTTAGATGATATCACCAAGGAGGTGCAAAATCAAGAACATCTAGATGTATGAAAAGTAGGCACAACCACAAAGAGAGAAAAATACAGCACTTTCATTTAGTACAAGGTCTTCCATCCCTTTTGTTCAAACGTCTTTGTGACCTCTCAGATGTTTAACACGGGTCTAAAATAGGAGGATACAAAATACATACTCCCTCCGTTTCAATTTATGTGAACCTATTTCCTTTTTAGTCCGTGCCAAAAAGAAAGACCTCTTTCCTTATTTCAAAACAATCTATCTTTATGCAATGATTTATAGCCACACAAAATATATGTGCCTCATTTTACACCACAAGTTCAAAAGTCTTCTCTCTTTTCTTAAACTCCGTGTCTAGTCAAAGGGCTCACATAAATTGAAATGGAGGGAGTATCTAAAAAGGATGACCTATCTAAATAAAGGATTTCGATCAGAAGGTGGCATAAGGAAAAGCACAACTGAATATTAGCGGATGCAAATTCTCAAACACAATCACAATAGTGATAGAAACATGTTCGCACATCAAAAGGCAATTGGCACCAGAGAATTTTGCAAACTCATCTCTGGAAAACAATCACTCTTATTCGCATCATCAGTGCAGTAAGCATAATCTTCATAGTCTTTCTCAAATACAGCAAGTTATGGCACGTAAGATTGTCATGCAGACAGTGACATGAATTGCCAAGTGTAAGCTAAACTTAACCAGCAAGCAAGTTTTCTAAACAACTGAAAGCATCAGCCATTCATATCGTTACAACTTCCACGTAACATACATGAGTTTGCTCTAGCACAAACATATAAATGCAAATATATGCCAAAAGCATGATTTAAGACTTCTGTATCTTCATACTTACCAGTTTTTTGGCTAATTCCACCTCTTTCTTCTGGAAAGATGCCTCATCACCAAGGAATACTGATGAACCGTCCCCCTCAAACACTGTACTACCTTCTTCTCGGTCATACCTGTATAACAGAAGTGATTATTGGCTCTATCAAAAATAATAAAACTGATTACAAGAAGGGCAAAAGAACACATAGCAAGCACGTATAATCATACGACTTGCTTCATAATACTGTAGATATTATAAAATGGAAAGATAATTACCAGGCACGATCAGAATTATACTCCATCTCTAAACGCATACTTTCAGTAATCTCTTGATTTTGAACTTCAGAAGCACCATTTGTGTCATCTACTCCATCCTAGAAGGAAGTAAAGCATAGGTAAAAAATTTAAACAATGTCACTTATTAAACTGTCAGAAAGCACACAGATGGCCTCATATTTAGCAACACAGCAACCTTTATTTTCCTAGTCCAGTCAGCCCCCCAAGCCCAAAAAAAGGAAGTAAGAAAGATGGAAGTTTGAGTACAAAGCACTACCTCGGACAGAAAACTTTTTGTAGAAGACATAACCAAATTGGATTTCCCACCATATCTAGAACTTGAAGATCTTACTGATGACCCAGATGCCCTTATTGGAGTTGGAGAAGGAGCCACACTGTCCCACGGGGAAGCAGCCTCTGCAGGTATGAAGGTTTCTCATTAATCATGTGCTGACAAAATTTTGCGACAACGCCAGTGTTAGAATTCACAGCCACCATACCAGCAGAATGAGGAGTACGACCCCCCAGCCACGGAGAAACAAGCCGAGCATCAGGTGAAGCACCAAGGAACATTGGGGAAGGTGAAGGCTCATTACGTCTGCTACTATTGGAACGACTATCATGACGAGGGGTATCTTGCCACTCCCATCTACCATCATCCCATTCAGATCTTCCTGAATGGTTACAAATTTGCCAGTTCAAATGTCAAATGCCTAAAGAAAATGTCACAAAATTACAGCGAGGAGATTCCTTAACGAGTAGATACTTCCGCAGGAGCATAATCTATATCTGGTTAAATACATTACGATATGTTTTGAAAATATCAAGCATCAGCAGACTGAGAACTAGGTGCACTGTGATAACTTAAATCTTGATCAGCATATCCACATGTTGACTGTATCACATGCTACCCACTAAAATTGTTTTAGATTTGAAAAATCAGAACAAAAAATACAAGGAATTAGTAAATGAAGATGTAACGCTTACCAGGTGTCCTCCTAGAGCCTTCATATCTACTTCTTTTTCTTCCGCCATCCCCATCGAATTCTCTTTCATAACCATGTGCTGAATCCCTGTAACGGTGCTCTTCCCTGCTAGTTCTCTCTCCCCTTCTCCCTTCCCTGCTTTCACTTCTGTAATTATCCCTGTATTTACTTCTATCCCTTTCACGGTCAACTGACTCGCGCCTAGTAGTATTCCTAGAGCGTGAACTCCCAGAAGATGCAGCTGGAACCTTGAATAAGACATAAGTCAGTGGCACATTAATGTCTTCAAAATACAGCAACGATACATTACAAAACATAATTACTCCATCAAGTTAAGGCGAGAAACTAAAGCATATGATTCAATCTACATGAAATTCACCATAATACCAGGACACGTGCACTGAGGAATAGGTTTCCAAAAAGTCATACAGAGATTTCAGACACAGAAATCTCAAGAAATAAGTAGAGAACTCTTAAGGGTACCAAATTACAAAATCCAAGCAGGAGAACCTGACCATGGAATCTACAAGAAATTCACTAAAATAGCAGGACACAAGCACTGAGGAATGGGTTTCCAACAAGTCATACAGACATTTCAGACCCCAAAATCTCAAGAAAGAAGTAGAGAACTCTTAAAGGTACCAATTTGTCAAATCCAAGCTGGAGACCCTGACCATTTTTAACGGATACGAGAGGAACGAAAGAAGAGTAAAAGAGTGAAATGAACTTCAAATGACACAGATAAGTAATATTACTGCCACATCTTGCATATAAGACGTTCTGATGAAACCCATGCTGTACTTTCTTAGCAATTGCTTCATCAAAAATAAAGTTTGGTCAGTTGCAACCAGTTATCTTGATTCATTTTGTTATTTCATCATATTGAATGACAAGATGCATGACCTATAAATGTGCAACCATATGTATTATTTATAGATAACCATGCATTCATATAGTTTATTATGCTACTTTGACAATTAAAAGTGATATTTCACTGTATTGAAAAGGACAAAATGTATTCAAATTTGCTTCATGATAACGTTGCTGACTGGTCAATCTTAGACCCCAGCTGAGCCAGGTACCAACTCTGCAAAGTTCTTAATTCTGAACGTCACTTCCTTTCGTCTCACTTATTCTTCCCAATGCAATATGCAAAGATATCAAGCAGTAAGAGAAGAGACTTAAACTACACATAACCCTTCTCCCTACGTTGGTCAAAAAACTGAAACACTCGAACACAGAAAAAAGGAAAGGAAACTAGAAACTTCCACGAAAAGAAATTCAAGGTACTATTAGAAAAGCAATTTAACAACATCATGCTTAAGTTATAGAAAATAGAACAGCTTTACATCTTAAAATGGCAATGAATTATGTCAGAGCAAGGGTACTTATAAGCTATGTACCTCTGTGTCCTCATTCAAGTGAGGCCTTGGGACTGTCTCGGGATCTTCCCATTCATCGGTTACTGTACTACCTAGAAAATAAAGGGTATCAATCGTTGCACACGTAGCAGGAAAGGTAGGTAAAGGAAAACAAAAAATGGAGCAATATCTCTATATGTGAAAGCAATTTAATTAGGTTGGGAAAAAAAATATTTAATTAGGTTGGGAAAAAAAAGCAATTTGATTAGAAGTTAGGTACTTCCCAAGATCCTTGTCAATGTACCGCAGAGTAGCAAAGGAGTTTCAAGGTGTCTCCTACTATGATTGATATTTACCTCTTTGAACTCTTTCATGTAAGGGAAGTATAGTCTGATCATGCCCCAAACATTGACGACGGGATCCACCAATTATGCTGCTCTAATTTATTTAACTACCGCTAAAACATTACAGCCCTTCAATTAGTCAAAAGTCTCAGTTCTTTTTTGGGAGTGATAAGTCTCAGCTAGGTTCGTTACTTGTTTTAGCTTTGAGTGGAAGGCCCATTTAGCTTACAAAACCGGCTTTGTATAAGCCCTCACCTCACATTATGTTGGCATAAACACAGTTTTACAAACCTCAGAACAAAAGCTAGATTTTTTTAGTAAGTTTTAACGTAATCCTGTTTCAATCTTCTCTTTTTGCTTTTGGCTAATTTTAAATATCATCAGCTACCAACTAATTCCCCTGCCACCCCTGCCTCGAGACCCAAACACCTAAAGTTAGTTCAGGTTTACCTTTACCTTATGTTAGAAGAATTACTAAATCTGATCATATAAATCAGGGGTGGCATCCTAAAAAACGAAATTGTCCAGGCGATACTTTTCCACTACTCCCTGTTTTGTCAAATCAAAGAACCTATAGCAGAACAAAATGGGAACAAACAATAACTACTAAAGATAAGGAAACAATCTATGTTCAGAAACACTCCCCTCCCCCCTAAAAACCAGACAAAACGGAAAAAAAAACTGCTTCGTTAGTTTAGCATTGACGTAACAAAGACACTCAGAAATGCTATTTAACGTTAACAAAAAGTTGGAAAAGGAAATCACAAACAAACAGGATGACATATTTCTAACAAGAAGGAAAAGAAAGCAAGTAATTATTAGTCACAACTCAAAAGATGTCACTGGACGTATCAAATGATTTGGCAAATTTCGAATGAGAGGAATAAGGGATTCTTCCAGAATAAAGAGAGGGACACTAGATGTATTTAAAGGTATTTAGTGTTTCTATGTTTTTTCATGCAAGGAATATATTATCTACATATGATTGGGGTAATTTGATCAATGAATGGGGTTGAGCGAGTCCCTACTTTGTACATACTTGACAACGTTTTGATGTGTTATTACTGAAACTTATCTTGACTTACCAAAGTATAAACAAATTCAATGATTTTAAATCAGTGAAATCAATTTCATGTGGAACGCACAAAACCCTAGAGGCTAGAATGCCTAAAAAATAAAAAATAACTATCCCATCGCTAGCAACACGACATTTTATTGGATACAAAAAGAAAGAAAACTCAGAAAGATCATTCAAAATATTATCTACGGAAATGCACTTTTGGTTGTGATACTCTAATATTCTAGTCCCCTGTCTTTCAAAAGAGAGCACAAGATCTTTGATTTGTTTTCCTACAAGTAAGATTTTATTTAGGGAAGCAGTACCAAACAAGTGCTGAATTGTACAAGTATGACTAATAGAGTCTTCAATACTTTTTATTCAGCATTTCTGGTTCAATGGCAATGAAGGTGGTTTGAAATTATGCATGTCTTTTACTTTCACCATTGGCTTCCTCTAGAAACAGAGAGAGAAGGAAAACTTTCCTCTCTGCACAGGTTATCTCTATCTATCTTTTAGCACAATGTTATTCATTTTTTCAATTAAAGAATTATTGCGTGCTTAATTTATTCAAAGTAATAAACCTTAGATCTGGGTCCAGTTAAGCCCATACGAAGTACAGGTGCCATTATTGTCATAAAATTCATATTGAGTTACAATGTAGCAGCAGAGACCATAGCAAAAGCAATCACAATGTCAGAGTTGATTATAATAATGAATCCTTGGATGTGAAAAGAAAAAAGAGATAGAGCTGGTACCTGAAACATATGCCTCACTAGCACAGGATTCACGATACCTCCTCTGTACATTATTCCGTGAAACATTAGATGCACTACTTCCCAACTCATCAATTCCAGAGGCAGCAGATGCCTCCTCGTCCTCATCTAAAGATGACACAACTGAAGCAAGTTTCTCCCTTGGAACTTTAAATCCACTCTCCACGGTAGCCCCTCCCTTTTTAGCAATCGCCAAGGCATCAAGCCCTATCCAATAGTAAGAAGTTGATTAAGATGTAAATCACAAGAAGATTTCATGTTATCACATTTTACCACTTAACAAGAAAAGAACATAGTCAAAGTTGATAACTCAACAAGGCAATGGATCTAATACATGAACCAATAGTCGAAAACACATAAGAGCTGAAAAGAAGCAGATGAAACTATTACAAATAAAATGTAATGTTCTTATACTACTCTTTTTGGAAAGACATCTTGAGTACCTATATGTTTATGGGGTCACCTAACAAAGAGAGGAATTTGGATAGACCAAAATAATATTTTTTTTATAAGTTTCTCATGGATGAGTCTAAATGAAGTGACATATTCAGTGAGGATTCATATAGCCGACCTAACTTGTTTGGGACTGAGGTGCAATTGTTGTTGTTGTTGTTGTTGTTGCCGTTGTCATGGAAAAGCATACATCTCAAAAGAAGAAACTTGTATCTATTTTTTAAGCAAGCAACAAAAGAAAGTCTATTATAAAGCTTTTAATATACTATGAAAATATTCAATGTAGGAAGCAAGCTATATAAAGGTCACATTTTGCGAAGGACTCCAACATACAAATGAAGGAAATCTGCAAATTATCATATGTGTAGGGTGAGGGATCCCAACAATCTAAAGCTTTGAAAACCTAAGTGAAAAACAAAATATGTAGATATGTAGAACTATACAAAGCTAAGAAAGCGTGAAAGGATGTTGTATATCACAATCAGGATACATGAGGTGTCACGAGGTGAACCTTATTTCCTACTTCTTTCTTGTTATTTCAGTGTGAAATTTTGATTCATTTTTCCCTCCATTAGTAAGGTCATTCTATACCCTTTGTATACAGGTTTGGCACATTTTGGCCTTTTCCCTTTTCACCTGCCAAGACAAGTAACAAATTTATTGAAAAGCAAATTTATCATTGACAGATAGCTAGAGGGAATGATAATCTAAGGTCATACGATAGCATGGATCATATTTCCTTGTTAGTTTGCAGATGGCTCTTCCATTTGTTAGAGAAAGTAAGGAAGGGGACGGTATGCCTACATACTAGTTAGGACTTAAGAGTCATATCCAAGTTAAGTTTGTGTGTTTACTCATATATCTTTCAGAAGGTGGCATTACCAATCATCAAATGGATAATCATTTTCAGCTTTCAGAATACATTAGTCCAGTAAAAGTAAACAACTAAATCTGGATACAGTTGAGCCAAATCAACCTTGCTGTCATATAAAACTCCAATTGCTGTGACGTTGAACTATACAACATACAGAAACTATGCCTTATTTGCATTACATATAAACCACTTTTATTTTAGATAAAATGGAACCAAATAAGGTGCCAAAACCGCAAAATACATTCACAAATATGACCTAAATATTGAAGAGATGAAAATATAGGTCAATCAAATCATACCTAGAAGAGATTTCCGCTCCGAAGGTTTGAAAACTACTCTATCCTTCCCAGGAACGAAAAGACCCCCACCACTCGTCTTATCAGGTTCCAATGTCGTTGTTGTCTTATCCAAATCAATTGGTCCAACATCTCCTTGCTTTTGGGAGAAAAAAATAAGAGAGATTAATAGTATAATGAATTTTTGTCCCTTGAAAACATTTCAAACAATTTAAGGATAACATCGATGTGGTAGAAACAAACTATTTAAAGAATTATCTTCCTTATATTTAGAATCAGTGTAGATTTCTCAGAGTAGACACTCACCTGCATGTTCCTCTTTGAGAAGCTCTAGCAACTCTTAACCAATTAAACCTGCACTACTGCAAAGCAATCGGAAAAACACATCAAATGGGATGCAAGCTTATCCATATAAGTTCAAGAAAACTTAAGCCAGATATTTATTAATTATTTTTCTTCATACACTTTTTATTCTTTGAATATAAAAAAAGTTATTTAGTGACTCTCTTCAAATATCTTGGGAGTCTCTTTTTGTAAACTAGTTATGTTACACAGATCATTTACCGTGTCAAAAAGTCATGTACCCCAAAACTTAGCAAAAAGAAAGTACACATATCACTGTTAGATACTACTCAATGTAATATAGTAACTATTCATCTTTGTAGCTGAATAATTACTCTAATAATAAAATTTATGGCTCTCATAAAAGTGCTGAAAACTCACAACAAAGTCATAAGAATTTCATATTTTATTGGCACCTATACTTATGGGAGGTAATGGTGTAATTGTCTATTTGTGAAGCAAGCTGGCCGGGACACACCATTGTAAAAAAGTCATATTTGTGGCTTTTCTTTTCTCTTTTTTCCTCCTCCTAAGAGAAATATATGTAGAAAAGATTACTACTTTCCGGAAGACAAAAAATTACTTTGCAGCCATTATCACGAGAAAGCAAACAGCAGAGCATATTAGTGTCAAATTTATGGAGTTCATGGTTCATTTATGCAGTGAGAGAAAACACACACAGAACATTACAACCCATTTTTCACAGTTTCTGTAATTGAAAATTAAAAGTCGTCACTGAGAGAGTAGTAGGAAATATAAAGACAGATGAAAAGGGGAACTTACAACTCAGATTTCGCCGGAGGAAGAAATGGAGAGCAACAAGGGCGGCTCTAGGGTAAGCACTACTGTATTATAATATAATAGTAAGTCAGTAACAAAACCAGAATGCAAACAAAACCAAAAACTTCCTAAGATAGCAGTTAAACTAAAATCATATTAATCACAGCAAAAATATATCAATGAAATACAGAAAATCGTAGCCTTTAGAAAAATTTCATGATTAAGTTCCTCAATGTTCATCCGCACGCTCCTCAACAAATTAAATCGATTTCACAGAAAGTGGAAAAGGAAAAGAAAAGGTACCTATTTAACCTAGTAAGACTTCAGCCAGCTACACACGCCTTCTTTTTATAATTCTTCGAAAGCTCGCAGCTTTGGGGGAAGGAGGAAGAAGAAGAGCCAAAAAGGTTGATTTGGGAGAAAATCTGAAAAATTTTATACACGAGGATTTTGTTAGTTTGTTGGCTGTTGCTCCTATTTTGGGGTAGAAGTCGGTGTATCCGACCCGTTCACCGACTCGGACTGTCCATATTCGTTTTCTAAATTTTGAGGAAAAGACTCAAAAGATCCCTATTTTTCCTCTTCGTCGTCGTGTTTCCTGATTTACAATGTAGGGGTATTTTTGTCACTTTGACTTTCTGCAGCGTCTTTCCGCTGTTCTGTTTGGGTTTTCTTTTCGTTTTTTATGTACTTCTTGCTTCCTTCTCTTTCTCCTCCTTTAATTTGTGTGTGTTCCAACAGACTTGCACTGGCGTTGACTACTTTTAATTGCTACTCGAGAGTTGGTATGTGAACTAAATTATTTTTTACGACTCTGCTTGAAGCTATACTAGTTTTTTGAACTAAATTAGTTTTTTAGTTTTGTTGGAAATAGTGATAATCTATGCTCTAATTGTGATGTTGATTATGTAGAGAAAAAAGAAAAGAGGCGATATTTTCCAACCTGTGTTTTGTGTCAAAGACATATATCTTCCCTTCCTCAAGTCTTGAATGAAACAAGTGGGCAGCTTAGGAGCGTTGGATCAGATTATACAAACTTTCATCATGACCATTCATTTAATAAGAAAGATATAGATGAGAATTTAGATTCTCTAGACACGTGACAGAAGTTTGTTACACAACAAAGTATTTAGTAGTGTATAGAAGATTATTTATGTTATTTTAGGTCCAATAGAAAATAGACAAGTGTATAGCTATTTATTTATTTTTTAAGTCAGATACATGTATAAATACATACACTGATCAATAAAAAGATCATTAGAAAATTCTCTCAAATTCAATCTCTAGTTTTTTTATTTTTTACATGGTATCAGAACCATCTAGATCCTATTTTTGCCAGTTCTCTTTCATCTTCATTTTGCTTTCTTTCTCTCATTAATCCAAATGGTTACTACCAATGACTCTCCTACTCCCTCCGTTACTACCAGTGATGCTTCTTCTGGCCATGGCAGTTCAGTCTCTTTGGATACTAGTCACCCTTACTTTCTCCACCCTTCTGAATCTCCTGGTATGACTCTTGTCACCTCCACCTTTGATGGTCGTGGTTATGGTGGTTGGAGGAGGTCTCTTCTCATTGCCCTCTCAGCTAAAAATAAGTTGGGCTTCATTAATGGCAGTTGCAAGTCTCCTCCTTCTGTTTCTCCTTCCTTCAACCTATAGGCTAGATCTAATGATATGGTTACATCCTGGCTTCTGAATTCCCTCTCCAAGGAAATTGCTTCTAGTGTTATTTACTCCAAATCTGCCCAGGATCTTTGGACTGACCTTGAAGATAGGTTTGGCCAAACCAATGGTGCCAAACTCTATCACCTGCAGAAATATATCAGTGACTTAACTCAGGGCTCTGTGATGTTGCTCGATATTTCACTAAGTTGAAGTTGCTATGGGATGAGCTTGATTCTCTTTATTCTTCTGTTACTTGTTCTTGCAATTGCATCTGTGGTGGGAAGGTTAAACTGGTGAAATCTCTTCAAGATGAGAGGCTCATTCAATTTCTCATGGGCTTGAATGATTTTTATGCCGATGTCCGAAGCAACATCCTGATGATGTCCCATTTACCCAATCTCAATCATGCCTACTTCTTACTGATTCAATATGAGAAACAATGCGAGGTCTATGTCAGTCCATAGTTCCCTGGTGATTCTTCTTCTTTCCTGGATACACAACAGAACATTGCAAGTCAGAAAGTTCAGCACTATGATTTTAAGGGAAAGAAAAATAACTTGCCTTCTTCTCGCTGCAAGAAAGCAGGTCACTCTATTGACAAATGTTACCGGATCATTGGTTTTCCTCCTAATTTTAAGTTCACTAGAACCTTAAAGTTTCAAGGGGGATCAAGAGTAATGTTGTTTTGACAACTCCTGCATCAGCAGCTCCCTATATTTCTCCTAATGAGCATCCTATAGCTGGGGGTTCCGGTTCTATAAATCAGGTTCAATTCACTCAGTTGGTTCAGTTGCTCCAAAATGCTCAGATTGGGAACTCAGATTCTGCTCCCTCAGATGTCAATGCTAATATTGTTCAGTGTGCTGGTAACATTTTCAAGAATCCCCTTGACTATCTTACATATGTTAATACAAGCTCTTGGATTATTGATTCCGGAGCTTCTGAACATATGTCCCTTGATACTAAGTTCTTTACCAGTATATCACTTTTACCTACTCCTCTGTTTATCAACTTGCCTAATTCTTTCAGGGTCAAAGTCACTCATGGAGGGAGTATTTCTTTATTTCCCAATCTTGTTCTTCATAATGTTTTATATGTCCCATGTTTTATGATCAATCTTATTTCTGTCGAGAAATTTTGCAAACAATTGAGCTGCCTGCTTATTTTCTCTTCTTCCATTTGTATTTTGCAAGGCCCTTCAGTGAAGACTCCTCTGGTTCTTGGTAAAGCTATGGATGGGATCTTTCTCCTACAGTTTTCCCCTTCACCTTTAGTATCTAGGCCTACTGTTTTATCTTTTCCTTGTAATGTTGTTTCAGATTCTGTTTCTATTCCTGTTTCTAGGGATTTAGATGTACGACTCTGGCACATTAGACTGGGCCATTTACCATTTTGTGCAATGAAAAACATCAGTTTCATCTCTTCTTTTTCTAATTTTAATTGTTCATGTGATGTTTGCCCAGCTAGACAATCAAGGTTGCTTTTTCCTTCGAGTTCTATCAAATCTTCTAGTATTTTTTATTTAATACATGTTGACACTTGGGGACTTTATAGGTCTCCCACACATAATGGTTACAAATATTTTCTAACTATCGTTGATGACTTTAGTAGAGGCACCTGGACCTACTTGTTAAGTGCTAAGAGCAATGCTTTCTTCATGTTGAAATCCTTCTTAGCCATGACTGAACGACAATTCAACACCAAAGTTAAGATAGTTAGATCAGATAATGCATTAGAACTGGGAGGGGCACTATTATTTCTGATTTCTTTACCTCTAATGGAATTATTCATCAGACCTCTTGCGTTGCCACCCCTCAACAAAATAGCATTGTTGAAAGTAAACATAGACACCTTTTGGAGACTTCAAGAGCATTGTTACATCAGTCTAAATTGCCTATCTCCTACTGGGGGGAGTGTTTGCTCACTGCTACCTTTTTAATTAATAGATTTCCCTCCTCTGTTCTAAAGGGTAAGACACCTTATGAAGTCATTTTTGGCAAAGTCCCTTCCTATGATTTTTTGAGATATTTTGGTTATTTATGATATGCCTGTACTTTGTCTCATAATAGACCTAAACTTTCCCCTCGAGCCATTCCCTGTGTTTTCTTAGGTTATCCCCCTGGAAAGAAAGGCTACAAACTGTTAGAGTTAGCCTCCAAAAGAATATTTATCTCCAGACAGTTTTTTGAATCTGTATTTCCTTTCTCTTTCTTCACTACTTCTCCTTCTCAATTCACTACCTATGATTCTGCTCTCCCTACTATCATCCCCCCATCCCCATGTTCATTCTAATTGTCCAGATTTACCAAACACTCCCAGATTTCACACTCCTCCTCCTTCTACCTCTTATTCCCCTGCTCTTTCCCTTGTTCCCAACCTCAATAGTTCAGATACCCATATCTCCTAATCCTGCTCATGTTTGCCGTCTAAGAAATCTTTGTATGGGTTACGCCAAGCTTCGAGGCAATGGTATGCGCGACTTACAGCGGCCTTAACTTTCAAGGGGTTTTCTTTATCTTTCAATGATTATTCACTTTTTTTATAAAAGATCAGAGGGTTCTATCTCTATTGTAGCAGTTTGTGTCGATGATATTCTACTTACAGGCAACGATCCTACAGAACTTTTCCAGTTGAAAGAATTTTTACATGAAGAATTCAAAATTAAGGATCTTGGAGACTTACATTACTTCCTCGGCTTGGAAGTCCTCCGTGAACCGCAAGGGCTTATTATTTCTCAACGAAAATTCACTCTTGATCTTATCTCCGAGTTCAATTGTGCTCATTTGACATCAGTATCTTTTCCCCTGGACCCTTCTTATAAACTTTCAGTTGATTCTGGCAAATTACTTGTCGATCCTTCTTTTTATCGACGGCTTATTGGAAAGCTTAATTATTTGACCCATACTCGGCCGGATTTGTCTTTCGCCGTACAACACCTGTCTCAATTCATGCAAAGTCCTCGTCTACCCCATTTTTTGTTGCTCTTCGTGTCATACGCTATCTTCGCACAGATCCGGGTCTAGGATTGTTCATGTCAACAGATTCTTCATTTTTGCTCTTGGCTTTTTGTGATGCTGACTGGGCCTCGTGTATTGATTTTCATCGATCTATTAGTGGCTATTTCATTAGCTTTGGTGGCTCTCCAATCTCTTGGAAATCCAAAAAGCAGGTCTCTGTTTCACTTTCTTCTGCCGAAGCCGAGTATCGCTCCATGCGATGCCTCGTTGCTGAATTGACTTGGTTAAATCGTCTCCTCCACGATCTCTCTGCTCCACCCGTTCTTCCGATTCCGCTTCACTCTGATAGTCAGGCAGCATTGCATATTGCTCGAAATCTGGTATTTCATTAGCGAACGAAGCACGTCGAGCTCGACTGTCACTTCGTCCGGCAACAGTATCTCTCCGGCTTGATTTCTCTGACTTTTGTTCCTTCTTCATCTCAAGTTGCTGACATCTTTACTAAGCTCTTATCTGGTCCTTCCCACAAATTGATTCTTGGCAAGATGGGGGTATCTTCACTCCCCTCCATCTTGAAGGGGGTGTTGGAAATAGTGATAATCTATGCTCTAATTGTGATGTTGAATGTGTAGAGAAGAAAGGGAAAGAGACGATATTTCCCAACCTGTGTTTTGTGTCAAAGACAGAAAGCTGTATATCTTCCCTGTCACGATCCAAAATCCACTAAGGGTCGTGGTGGCGCCGGACACCTATGTCAGTCAAGCCAACTAAATTATCAATTATATTCTCTTTTGATACCTTTGAAAATCTAGGATTTTTCCTTCCATTTTACATAATTAAAATAATCTCTACTTCAATTCAAATTAAATAATAAATGATTAGTGCAAATCTTTCGAAAACCATCCCAGACCCCGGTGTCACAAGTGCATGAACAACTACTGATAAGGTAAATAAAATACAATATCTGTCCGAAATACAGTGGACAGGGAATAAAATACAAAATGCTGAAAGAAACTACACTAGCTGCGGGTCGCCTCGAATAATAAAGCTAACCTAGTCCCAGAATCATCCATGCTGCTGCGCCCAGTAAGCTGCTAGGGGTATATATGCCTGTGCAACAAAAATGCACAAAAGTGTAGTATGAGTACGTAATCGACGTGTACTCAATGAGTATCCCTCCTAATCCCGAAGGGGTAGAGACGAGATGGTCAACTTTGACACTTTCTAATATTCTGATGATGATTCGTCCTTAATATATATATTAAACAGTGGATTTATTCTTGTAACTATGATTTTTAATTCAGATAGAGGAAAAAAGTAAACACGTAATTCTTTCATAGGAAAATTTTCAGAATTTCTCTTTAAATATAATCCAAATATTTTTAAGCCATAAAAAGGCAATAATAACTTAATTAAGTTCAGGCAGCAACACAAGCATGCGCAAATCACACCGAGGCGATGGCCCGATCCAACAGAAATAAATGTGCACTTGCCGAGGGTCGACGACGCGCCTATAGATGCATCTATTAATCTGCCGAGGCGTTCGGCCCGTTCCAAAATAAACACACACAGACAGACAGTCGGTCAAGAAGTCAACATGGAGCAATTATCCAAGAAAGGCCAATTCTCTTTAATAATTTGAGAAAATGAAGCTTAAGTCTTTTTAGAAATCCATTTATTAATTTAATGTGATTTAAGCAATTCAAGTCATCAGTGAGTTCACAATTAATCCAAATATAACATGCTTTTGGGTCTTAGACTACCCGGACAATAGCATAATAGTAGTTACGCACGGACTCTCGTCACCTCGTGCGTACGTAGCCCCCACAAATAGGAGCACATAACCAATTTAACTCACCTATGGGGTAATTTTCCCCTCACAAGATTAGAAAGGAGACTCACCTCGCTTCGAAGACTCATAACCGGCACTCTACGTTCTTCCGAAGGCTTGAACCAATGCACAGTGCACCAAAACTAGCCTATTAATGACAAACTAATGAGAACATGCTCAAATACTTGTTAACAATTCAAATTATACAAATTCCCAACTCCGCTTAGTGAAATGACCAAAATGCCCTCGGGCCCTCGGGCCCACGTGCCCGGATTCCAAAATTTCTCGAAGATCTACGGAACCCATAACTTCACTAGCTCAATTATATAATTTACTCCTAATTCCATGCTCAAATTCGTGGTAAAATCCAATTTATCAAGTTTTCTAGGTTTTCTTTCAAAACCACAATTTTCCCACAATTTTTCATGTTAAATTCCATGGTGTAATCTTGTATTTAACTTAGAAATGAGTAGTAGTATCTTACCTTAACCTAGACGATGAAATCCCTCCTGGAAGCTCTCCAAAAATTGCCCCAAGCCATGAAAAATGGGTGAAATAAGCCAAAACCCCGATTTTAAACAAACTCTCTGCCTCCAGCCCTTTTCCGCTTCTGCGGAACTATTTCCACCTATGTGGTTCCACTTTTGTGGTCAAAAATACCGCTTATGCAGTCTTGGGCTTCAGACCAATTTCCGCTTCTGTGGACGGCCCACCGCATATGCGGTTCCGTTTTTGCGGATCTTGGGCCGCTTCTGCGGTCCTGGGCTGCTCCTCTCCATCCGCTTCTGCGACGTCCTTTCCGCAGATGCGGTCCCGCTTCTCCGGAACTTTGACCGTATCTGCGGTCCTCGAGCCTCAGACCAAACCCGCTTCTGCGGCTTCCTTTATCGCTTCTGCGGGGCCACTTCTGCGGTCCCATTTCTGCAGAAGCGGAAATATCAGCAACCAACAAACCTCAGCCCTCTCAAAAATCTATTTTTGATCCGTTAACCACCCGGAATCCACCCGAGGCCACTGAGACCTCAACCAAAACTACCAACTAATCCCAAAACAAATTACGGACTTGCTCGAGGCTTCAAATCATATCCAACAACGCTAAAACTATGAATTACACCCCGATTCAAGCTTTATGAACTTTGAATTTTCCAACTTCTATTTCCGATGTTTAAACCTATCAAATCATGTCCGATTGACCTCAAATTTTGCACACAAGTCATATTTGACATTACGGACCTACTCCAACTTCCGGAATCAGATTTTGACCCTGATATAAAAAAGTCCACTTCCGGTCAAACTTCTCAAAACCTTCAAATTTCTATCTTTAGCCAAATGGCTTCAAAATGACCTACGGACCTCCGAATTTAGTTCCGATCGCGCTCCCAACTCCAGAATCACGATACGGAGCTATTCACAGTCTCGGAGTCCCAAAAGAACATCGATAACATTGAAATGCACTTCAAGCCAACTTATGAAATTCCTTCTAAAATGTTAACTTCCACATTAGGCGCCAAAACACTCCCGGGTTATCCAAAACCTAATCCGGGCATATGCCCAAGTCCGAAATCATCATACGAACCTGTTGGAACCTTCAGATCCCGATTTCGAGGTTGTTTACTCAAAATTCCAATCCTAGTTCATTCTTTCAACTTTAAGCTTCCAAAATAAGAATTCTCCTTCCAAATTAACTCTGGACTTCCCGAAATTCAATTCCGACCACACGCACAAGTCAATATACCTGAAATGAAGCTGCTCATGGACTCAGACCGCTGGGCGATGCGCTAGAGCTCAAAACGACCAGTCGGGTCGTTACATTCTCTCCCACTTAAACATACGTTCGTCCTCGAACGTGCTAAGAACTGCACTGGAGTAGTCTGAAATCACTGTTTAGCACCTCATGCACCTTCCCGTGCTACCACAACTTTAGTTGAGCACATTAGCTGGATAATCTCTGAAGATATTCCCCTTTATTCAACAAATAAGCCTTGGAGCCCAATTCCAACATCCGGAATTCCATGCGAAGCCTGTTTTCAACATAAGGTCACCAAATCATTCACCACACGCTGTACCCAACATGACTGCATAACCTTGCTGAATTCTTACTTTGCAGCACTAAATCCACAGGATCACGATAATATTTTCTGATCAACTTAGCCCAAATTCAACGAATCAGATGCTCCCATTGCACCTCATGACGCACGAAAGTCTTACTCTAACTCTTACAATACCGCCACGACGGATGAGATGTGCCGAAATTCATAATCAACTGCTGAGTCAACCAATCATTGAGTCTATACTTCTGACAAGAAACATTACCACATTCTGAACTAAATAATGATCTTTGCTCCTTAATATACTTCATATAATCAGGTTGCACTGATCCTAAATCCCATAATCTCGTCTCACCCAGTATGAACTGCTCAGGCAATAAGCCACTCCGAATGCGATCAAAAGTCTCATATGACGCCACAATGTGCCAATAGGCCACCAATCTGAACACAACACAAATAGGAAATCAAACTCTGAAGGAACTACCTAACCCCCGCACTAATACAGACTTTCCTTAGAAGATAGGAAGCGAAAAACACAAAAATAGCATATAGAAAACCATACTCGACATCACACTGTTGCGGCGCACAACCCGATCCAAATAACATACCCATGGCGGCGTGCCACCCGATCCACACATAGATATCACATAAGGAGATTGCACTTCGAGCTAAATCTGCTCATTACAATAAAAATATCGAATTTGGTCACAAGCACGCTAAGTGCATATACCATCCATGGGGGACATATAGCGTCATAAGCTACGAAACTCAAGCACGACTGAGGTGCGATATATAATCTGAATCTCAAGAGCCATTTTGCTCATAATACGACATTTCCACGCGGATCCTCAACACTTACACAATTTCTCAGGCCGTCTCACAACTCACACGGTGCAATGCATTACTGCATGAAATATCTGACAACGAGATAACACCCTGACTACTCCATAAGGAGTGCGTTACTGAAATGAACCCAACCGGCCTGTCATAGAGCCCATATTCATATTTAAGCCCATCTACCACCTCAAGTCGATCCTGATCACATCAAATTAAGCCAATTAACTTTCGAAGGTCCATACTAATTTCCCTCTTCTCATAACACACAAGAACAACCGTCATAATCGGAGCAAACCTCCTCAGTTCATAACCCAATAAACAAAGTGCCCTCGAGGCATAAATTCTCAAGGCAATGATATTACCCAAATTCCTCATACTTGATTTAAATCTTTAGTCAAACAAGTGGCTACATGCCACACTGGTACAATCTTCTCGTGGAACAC
Organism: Nicotiana glauca; assembly: GCA_026770625.1. Lineage (NCBI taxonomy): Eukaryota > Viridiplantae > Streptophyta > Magnoliopsida > Solanales > Solanaceae > Nicotiana > Nicotiana glauca. The sequence goes on along the minus strand of MU784035.1, from coordinate 121,491 downwards.
GTTCCCACAATCTTCCGAAATAAATAACGGGTCCGCACATCTAAACCATCGGCTGCACTAACGCTGAGAAGCGATCAAGAATCCTTAACTAGAATGCAAAGCCTCTTTCACAACACATCGATCTCCGGTGACGCTGAATACAATACCAATTTACTTTAAACATTCCACCCTTCTCTTGCTCATTCGAGCTCGTGACATCCTTACTAGCATCAAACTGCAACCTCGATCCTCACTTCGAATTTCCATGATACTCACTGCCCAACGTGCCAACATACGATAGGACACAATTTTCATCGTAACTCCGAAATCATTAATATTTTAACACTTCATCATATAAGAACTTTGCACTTAACTCACTTCAGGAGAATCATAGCAACACACAAGTAAATTCCCATAACCGTAGAATATTCAAATTTGCAAGTAGTGGTCCAAGCCACCATAGCCCTTCCGGAATCCGCTTCCACTTAACAAGCCATAACAAAAGAATGCTTCTGAATAACATCAATTACGGCGGCCACAAGCCTCACACGTACCGCCATAAATCATACACACAACTTGATCACACTGAATGAACTGATCGCTGGCCCCAATATGCCAATTCAACTATGGCTAGTCATTCTACCTTCTTCCAATTTATCCTTGCTTGCCTTAGAAATAATACTAACTCCATTCAACACATAACATACTCCATCTACACTCACCCCGAGTAACCTTGAATCATGAGACCAGGCTGTCTCAATTCCCACGAACTATTTCATATCACTTAAATGCCACACCACAAGTCAAAATATCATAGAACATTCTGGGCACCTTCTCATAAGTTGCTACAAATCTTGATTCTTAACTGTTCTCATAGGCTCGAAATTATTGGGCACCACATTTTATCCTTTAGGATCTACTGAGACCGTTGCTGAGAGCCGCTCGCTCTGACTTGGTCCCGAATATAATCAACTCCATGAATCTTCTAGTACATTAATACCCTCTCAACGAAGCACCTGGCAGAATCACTCCCCTTTAAACCCGCTTCTATACAATGCATAAATCCTGAATCTTTTCCCAAGTTCGAACATGAGCCAATAAGGCCAACCATAGTACATCTTTAATAATTTCTCTGCTCAAATTACTACTTATGGTCTTTTCCTGTAGCTGGAATAACCCATCAATATGCTAATAACCAGATACCTCACGAGTAGTTAACCATGCAACCCAATCATAGGCGGTGGGACTCTCCCACTTAACTTGAAGCCATTATTACAGAACTCTGGAGTTCACCAGGATTCTTAATCTCTTATTGACATAACCGGCCGCAATCAACCGCCAAAATTCTCGTGATCATTAGGTAAACACCCCCCTTTGATACTCGGAATCATCATCCCCATTCGTACGACCGATCACTTTGCTGTATAACCAACAGAATTCTTCACAGAAGCCTCGCCAACCACACGACCGCTAAACTGCTCACAGGAAATAACCCTCTTGTGGAAATCACTTCTCGACATCTTCCAATGCTGCTGCACTGGATACAATCACTATGACATCGATACCCCATCCTGAGTCCAAGCTCACTCTCTAGCTGCACAAGTCCATTCACCCCTCGTGGACATCCATTAAATGTGCGACAACATCCTTCCACTTCAAAGTCATGCTACATCTTTCTTTATTTAAGCGGCTCCTTTCCGTTATATTAAATCTCCGGCCGCACAAGAATCCCTACTTCAAATTAGATCCGAAGACGCCAATAACCAAGCACTAATATTCTCAAGTCGTCCCAGACTCCCTAAGGTGCATAGTTTTCTCGTTACCAAGCCCCTACCCAGCTCTGCTGCTCTCCCACTTTGCGTAAACTCACTTCTTTAATCAACTGCTCGGCCTGCGCTCCCTAAGCATGGCCTTTTAGAAGTTTAAACTCCGCCTGACACTTCCCACATGTCTTTCTCATCTCTTGCTGCTCAGTTGTTGCCTTAATAAAATTCATCTTCATAGAACTTGAATCCATAAATCGCTACTGACTTAAACCCCTCCGAAGGTCATCTTTATCAAACCGTCAACATTTGCAATACTGATTTAATCTAGAACCACCGGACCCTGCGATATCTGATAGTTGTATCTCCAATACTATTTCACCATATCTTGCCATAGAGGTGAATTGCAGCAGATTATAACATCGACAAACTTAGTACGTTCCATTAGGACCACGATACCCCATCATAGATGAGAACTCCACCACGCTTGCAGTTACCACGTTTCATCACTTCCACCAGCCCAGATCTGACCATCCTTAGTCCGACTGCCTTTCCCTTGCTGGGAATAAAATATTGAATCCCTTGACTACATACTGAGTAAACCTCCCTTCAATTCATTCACTGCCCCGACACATGGGCAAACACCCTACCACCACAACAACACTGCAGAATAATCGCTCATAAGCATTGTGGCAACATGTGCCTAGCCTCAAGGCTCTTAGAAGTTCTGTTACTGAGCTAAAACAATAGAATATACATCTGAATGTGACTATAATAGTCTAATCAACTATACCGGGAAGATCATCCCGCACCACATTTGTAGTGCCATTACAATCCTTCAATTTTTGATTTATAACAAGCGCTCGCATCGCGTAAGATTGAGTGGGAAGGAGTCAAAGGCATAAGCCTCAAAGGAATCGAACAACATGATAAGGAAATCAAGAAGGGAAGTACTGCTAACAGCATTGTAGCCTCCCGAGGATAAGTACAAACGTCTCTGTACTGATCCGCGAGACTCTACTAGACTTGCTCCTGACCCGTGAGACCGACGTGAACCTAGTGCTCTGATACCATGTTATCACGTCCCAAAATCCACTAAGGGTCGTGGTGGCGCCGGACACCTCTGTCAGGCAAGCCAACTAAATTATCAATTATATTCTCTTTTGATACCTTTGAAAATATGGATTTTTCCTTCCATTTTACATAATTAAAACAATCTCTACTTCAATTCAAATTAAATAATAAATGATTAGTGCAAATCTTTCGAAAACCATCCCAGAACCCGGTGTCACAAGTGCATGAGCAACTACTCATAAGGTAAATAAAATACAACATCTGTCCGAAATACAGTGGACTGGGAATAAAATACAAAATGCTGAAAGGAACTACACTAGCTACAGGTCGCCTCGAATAATGAAGCTCACCTAGTCCCAGAATCATCCGTGCCGCTGTGCCCAGTAGGATGCTAGGGGTATATATGCCTGTGAAACAAAAATGCACAGAAGTGTAGTATGAGTACGTAATCGACGTGTACTCAATGAGTATCCCGCCTAATCCCGAAGGGGTGGAGACGAGATGGTCAACTTTGACACTCTCTAATGGTCCGATGATGATTCGTCCTTAATATGTATATTAAAAAGTGGAATTATTCTTTTAACCATGATTTTTAATCCAGATAGAGGAAAAAAGTAAACACGTAATTCTTTCATAGGAAAATTTTCAGAATTTCTCTTTAAATATAATCCAAATATTTTTAAGCCATAAAAAGGCAATAATAACTTAATTAAGTTCAGGCAGCAACACAAGCATGCGCAGATCACACCGAGACGACGGCCCGATACAACAGAAATAAATGTGCACTTGCCGAGGGTCGACGACGCGCCTATAGATGCATCTATTAATCTGCCGAGGCGTTCGGCCCGTTCCAAAATAAACACACACAGACAGACAGTCGGTCAAGAAGTCAACATGGAGCAATTATCCAAGAAAGGCCAATTCTCTTTAATAATTTGAGAAACCGAAGCTTAAGTCTTTTTAGAAATCCATTTATTAATTTAATGTGATTTAAGCAATTCAAGCCATTAGTGAGTTCACAATTAATCCAAATATAACATGATTTTGGGTCCTAAACTACCCGGACAATAACATAATAGTAGCTACGCACGGACTCTCGTCACCTCGTGCATACGTAGCCTCCACAAATAGGAGTACATAACCAATTTAACTCACCTATGAGGTAATTTCCCGTCACAAGATTAGAAAGAAGACTCACCTCGCTCCGAAGACTCATACCGGTACTCTACATTCTTCCGAAGGCTCGAACCAATGCATAGTGCACCAAAATTAGCCAAGTAACAACAAACTAATGAGAAGATGCTCTAATACTTGTTAACAATTCAAATGATACAAATTCCCAACTCCGCTTAATGAAATAACCAAAATTCCCTCGGGCCCACGTGCCCGTATTCCAAAATTTCTCGAAGATATATGGAACCCATAACTTCACTAGCTCAGTTATATAATTTACTCCTAATTCCATGCTCAAATTCGTGGTAAAATCCAATTTATTAAGTTTTCTAGGTTTTCTTTCAAAACCACAATTTTCCCACAATTTTTCATGTTAAGTTCCATGGTGTAATCTTGTATTTAACTTAGAAATGAGTAGGAGTATCTTACCTTAACCTAGACGATGGAATCCCTCTTCGAAGCTCTCTAAAAATCGCCCCAAGCCATGAAAAATGGGTGAAATAAGCCAAAACCCTGATTTTAAACAAACTCTCTGCCTCCATCCCTTTTTCGCTTCTGCGGAACTATTTCCGCCTATGCGGTTCCGCTTTTGCGGTCAAAAATGCCGCTTATGCGGTCTTGGGCTCCAGACCAATTTCCGCTTCTGTGGAAGGCCCACCGCATACGCGGTTCCGCTTTTGTGGATCTTGGGCCGCTTCGGCGGTCCTAGGCTGCTCCCCTCAATCCGCTTCTACGACGTCCTTTCCGCAGATGCGGTCCCGCTTCTGTGGAACTTTGACCGTATCTGCGGTCCTCGAGCCTCAGACCAAACCCGCTTCTGCGGCTTCCTTTATCGCTTCTCCGGGGCCACTTCTGCGGTCCCATTTCCGCAGAAGCGGAAATACCAGCAACCAGCAAACCTCAGCCCTCTCAAAAATCCATTTTCGATCCGTTAACCACCCGGAATCCACCCGAGGCCACTGGGACCTCAACCAAAACTACCAACCAATCCCAAAACACATTATGACATGCTCGAGGCTTCAAATCATATCCAACAACGTTAAACCATGAATTACACCCCGATTCAAGCTTTATGAACTTTGAACTTTCCAATTTCTATTTCCGATGTTTAAACCTATCAAATCATGTCCGATTGACCTCAAATTTTGCACACAAGTCATATTTGACATTACGGACCTACTCCAACTTCCGGAATCAGATTCTGATCCCGATATCAAAAAGTCCACTTCCGGTCAAACTTCTCAAAAACCTTCAAATTTTTATTTTAGCCAAATGGCTTCAAAATGACCTACGGACCTCCGAATTCAGTTCCGATCGCGCTCCCAACTCCAGAATCACCATACAGAGCTATTCACAGTCTCGAAGTCCCAAACGAACATTGATAACATTTAAATGCACTTCAAGACAACTCATGGAATTCCTTCTAAAATGCTAACTTCCACATTAGGCGCCAAAACACTCCCGGGTTATCCAAAACCCAATCCGGGCATACGCCCAAGTCCGAAATCATCATACGAATCTGTTGGAACCTTTTGATCCCAATTTCGAGGTTGTTTACTCAAAATTCCAATCCTAGTTTATTCTTTCAACTTTAAGTTTCCAAAATAAGAATTCTCCTTCCAAATTAACTCTGGACTTCCCGAAATTCAATTCCGACCACACGCACAAGTCAATATACCTGAAATGAAGCTGCTCATGGCCTCAGATCACCGGACAACGTGCTAGAGCTCAAAATGACCGGTCGGGTCGTTACATTCCCTTTCTCAAGTCTTGAATGAAACAAGTGGGCAGCTTAGGAGCGTTGGATCAGATTATTGTGACGATCCAAAGGGTCATCACCTATTTTCCTCACCTGTTCCATGCTTCCGAGGCCTTGAAAACCTTATTTTCTATTGCCTCGATTTGTGTGCGCAGTTCGAGCGCGTAGCGAGAAATTTTTTATGTTGAAATATGTGAATTATGTGAAAAATTTGAAGAATTTTGATATTAATATGATTATAATTGACTTTGGTCAATATTTTTCTTGTAAACGGACCCGGACCCGAGATTGGACGGTCCCGAAAGGTCCGTAGAAAAATATGGACTCGGGCATGTGCACGGAGTCGAAATTCGAGGTCTAGAACCTGAGTAAAAGAATTTTTCTGTTAAATTGTTTTTTTGAAATTATTAAGGAAAATGGAAATGAAAATTGATTAAAAGACTATGGTATCGGGCTCGTATTTTGGTTCCGACGCCCGGTACAAGTCTTATATATTGTTTAAGCTCTTTCTGTAAAGTTTGGTCGAAATCGGACGTCGTTTGACGTGTTTTGGACTATAAGTTCCAAGTTTGAAAGTTTATGAAGTTTAAAAGGAAAATCATGAGTTTTGAGGCTTGATTCTATGTAAATGAT
>MU784035.1:78490-113964 GCA_026770625.1 Nicotiana glauca | reverse complement strand
CAAACTGTGATTAGATTCGAGCGAATTGGAGGTGGAACCGCGAGGTAAAGCAATAGTTGAGGATTAAGCGGATTTCAAAGCTTTGAGGTAAGTGTTTGGTCTAACCCTAGCTTGAGGGAATATGAGTTGAGTCTTGTTGCTAATTGCTATGGGATCGAGTACGATGTATAGGCATGGTGAGGAGTATCTATACATTGGTGTCTAGCATGACCGTGAGTCCTTATAATGTGATTATCATGAGCTGGCTGTGAATTCCATGTTATTGGAGGATGTCTATACATATTGTGAATAACGTGTGAACAGTAAATGATCACTAAATTCTTTGGAGCGTTGGCTCAGAATAGTAAAGTGAATTATAAGATAAGTAAAGTAAGGAAAAAGGAAACGTTGTTGATTATTCCCTTCTCGGGACGTAAGTATTTAATGTATTCTCCCTTGCCGGGATGATTGAACTAATAGTTGTACTCCCTTGCCGGGATGTTTGCTATGTATTTGTCTGCTGTGTGTCCCTTAATTGTGGCTGTTGCTTGGGGACTCAGACCGTTAAATGATATTGAAGAGTGGGTTGCACGCCGTAACAAATGATACTGAGGAGCGGGTTGTGCACCGCAACAATGATAAATGATAAATAATGTGGGTCGGGTTGCACGCCGCAATAGTAGTATTATGGAGCGGGTTGCACGCCGCAACAATGGTAATTATGGAGCGGGTTGTACNAGACTTCCGCAGTTATTGTTGTTATTACTACTGATGCTATAAATTGTCAACAGAATGGTTTTGCTAATGAAAACGGGTAGTAAGTTGGCTTGCCTAGCTACCACGAGTAGGCGCCATCACGATCCCGATGGTGGGAAATCCGCCTACTCGTGGTAGCTAGGCAAGCCAACTTGTTTACCTTCTCATCATTAAACAATTATCTTAACAGTTCATAGCATCAATATAGAACATGAAGTGTAATAAGGACAATAGCGGAAGCCTGATTTATAAATACGAATCAAAATACGGAATAATTAAATATCCTCTACCCAAGATTTGGTGTCACATTACTCACGAACTACTAAAGATGTACTAAAAACAATGGTCTGAAAGAAATATATAGGCTGTCTGTCTCGAAAACAATGAGGTAACAGTCTAATAAGAAAACATAGAGAAGAGACGTCGGGCCTGCGGACGCCTGCAAGGCTACCTCAGTCTCGTGAAAATGAAATCCTGCTCTCGTACTAATGTTGCTGCTGCTGCTCCTCAAAACCTGGACCTGTGCAAAAATGCACAGAAGTGTAGCATCAGCACAATCGACCCCATGTGCTGGTAAGTGTCTAGCCTAACCCCGGCGAAGTAGTGACGAGGCTAGACTGGACACCACATAAACCTGTGCAGTTATAAATATATAACGAAACATCGAATACAAGGCAATTAACAACATGGGAGAGGGAAACATGCTATGGGGAGATACAATATCAACAGTAATCCCAAGTAACAAACTAGAACAACTTAGGCTCACAATGAACAAGGAATCAATACTCAGTACAAACACATGGCATCAATAACTGTTGCGGCGTGCAACCCGCTCCACCAATATCACTGTTGCAGCGTGCAACCCGCTCCATAAATATCACTGTTGCGGCGTGCAACCCGACCCATACCATTTATCAGGTATCACTGTTGCGACGTACAAACCGACCCTCATATATCATTGTTCAATGTTGCGGCGCGCAACCCGCTCCTCAATATCATTTAATAGTCTGACTCTCCAGACAACAGTCACAATTAAGGGACATAACAATAAGTTAACATTTGACAAAAATCCCGGCAAGGGAATAGAATCCAACAAGTTCAATCAAACGTCCCGGCAAGGGAATAATCAACAACGCTTTCCTTTTATTACTTTTCTTATCTTATAATTCACTCTACCATTTTGAGCCAAAGCTCCCAAATCATCCAGTCATTTCATATACTTTCAATATTCGTATCACAATTCGAGCCAATGCTCCCAGGAATCAAATAATTATTTTACCGTTCACATTTTATTCACAACATATAGAATTTCTCCAATAAACACGGAGTTCACAACCAAGTCATGGAAATCACATTATAAGGACTCACGGTCATGCTGGACACTAATGTATAGATGCTCGTCACCATGCCTATACATCATACTCGATCACATAGCAATTCCCTCAAGCTAGGGTTAAACCAAACACTTACCTCAAAGCCTTGAAATCCACTTAATCCTCAACTATTGCTTTACCTCGCGGTTCCACTTCCAATTTGCTCGAATCTAATCACAAATTGTTCAATTACTTTAAAAAACACTATATAAATCGATTTGAATGCATAAAAATGATTTTCCCAAGTTTTTCCAAAAATTCCAAAAATGCCCCCGGGCCAACGTGGTCAAAACTCGAGGTTCGGACAAAAATCCGATTACCCATTCCCCCGTGAACTCAAATATGTAATTTGTTTTGAAATCGGACCTCAAATCGAGGTCCAACTCCCCAATTTATAGAAAACCTAGGTTCTACCCAAAAATCCCAATTTCACCCATGAAAATCCTTGATTTCAAATGGAAAACATGTTTAATGATGTTAAAGATTGAAAGAATTGAGTAAAAATCGACTTACAAGTATTTTGAGATGAAGTTTGCTCTTGAAAAATCGCCTATGGGGTTTGGGTTTTGAAAGAATGGTGAAAAGTGATGAAATTTCGACTATGTATAAAAATTGCTGGGTTGCGGATATGACAATTATGAACATTGGTTCGCAATTGCGAAAAATAAAAGTTTGGGAAATGCGACAATTTAGTTCGCATTTGCGAACTTGGGACTGGGGGGCAAGGTTCACTTTTGCGAACTTTTGATCGCATTTGCGATCCGGCCCAGGTCCCCTTGATTCGCATTTGCGAGGAAAAGATCGCATTTGCGATCCCATGCAGAAATCCTCAGCTTCGCAATTGCGATTGAATGTTCGTATTTGTGAACTCGCAATTGCGAGCCCCATCTTCGCATTTGCGAGGATCACAGAAACTAGCACACCAGATTTTCAAAAATATGAGAAATGCAACTCGTGGCCTATCCAAAACTCACCAGAGCCCTCGGGGCTCCAAACCAAACATGCACACAACCTCAAAAATATCCTACGGACTTGCTCGCGTGATCAAATCGCCAAAAGAACATCATTTTCATAGAATCAAGCCTCAAAACTCATGATTTTTCTTCTAAAATTCATAAACTTTCAAACTTGGAACTTATAGTCCGAAACACGTCAAACGATGTCCGATTTTGACCAAACTTCACAGAAAGCACTTAAACAATATATAAGACTTGTACCGGGCGTCGGAACCAAAATACTAGCCCGATTCCACAGTCTTTTAATAAATTTTCATTTTCATTTTTCTTAATAATTTCAGAAAAACAATTTCACGGAAAAATTCATATCTCGGGCTCTAGACCTCCGAATTCGACTCCGGGCACATGCCCGAGTCCCATATTTTTCTACGAACCTTCCGGGACCGTCCAATCTCGGGTCCGGGTCCATTTACCAAAAATATTGACCAAAGTCAACTATAATCATATTAATATCAAAATTCTTTAAATTTTTCACAAAATTCACATATTTCAACATAAAGGCTTTCCGGCTATGCGCCCAGACTACCGAGGCAAGTAAAAATGAGGTTTTCAAGGCCTCAGAAGCATGGAATGAGTGAGGAAACAGGCGATGACCCTTTGGGTCGTCACATTCTTAAATCTTCATTCTTTCAAAAGAGTGTCCAAAAGCACACTTAGACACTTCGGATTACTTTCAAACTTTGTAAACAAGTTTAGTTCTGCTATATATACCTATACAAAGTCTCAAAATACCAATTGAAATCCAATAACATCAAAGTCAACTCTTGGTCAAGCTTATGAATTTTTAAGTTCTTCGAATTGCTAACTTTTGGCGAATGGTGCCGAACTCTTTTAGGAACCTCCAAAACTAAATACAAAAATATTCCCAAGTCCAAAATATCATATCAAACTTATTGGAATATTCAAAATCCGATTCTGAGTTTGTTTACCCGAAAGTCAAACCTTGGTCAACTCTTGCAACTTAACGCTTCCAAATAGGAACTAAGTGTTCCAAATCAATTTCAATACTCGCAAAATCTATTCCAACCATGCACATAAGTCAAAAAATACCAAATTCACCCAAGGAAAGTCTCCAATTGGAAAATAAGGTGTTAGGTCTCAAAATGACTAATTGGGTCATTATAAAGAGCATGTGAACGATCATGCAACACTACTTCGAGTCTCCTAATAAAGCTACTAGGCACCCTCGTGGTCTCCACTTATACCAATTCCTAAATCTGCACACATGGTATATGTCACACCTCCTTTTTTCCGAAATAGCTTTATCGGCATTTACTACACCCCGGGAAGGAATATAGTAAAGAAAGGAGTTTTTTCAATTTAAGGACAATCGAAACGGGATTCGTTGTTATTTAAGATTCAGAGTTGCCACTTGGGAGATTTATGGTGTCCCAAGTCACCGGTTTGAATCCCGAATCAAGGAAGGGTTTGACTATGTTTAACAGTCGCGAACCAGAAATCTGGGTAAGGAATTATGTTAACCCGGGAGAAGGTGTTAGGCACTCCCGAGTTCCGTGGTTCTAGCACGGTCGCTCAACTGTTATATTTGGCTAAAATTTGATTTTTATATATGTTACCTTACTTGTGCAATTTTAGAATTAATTACTGCTTTTGTCAATTATTTTATTTAAAAAAGTAAACGTCGTTTAAGAACATGTTTTCGGATCACGTCACATGAAATGCACCCGGATCCTCGACACATTCTTATTCGACGTTTTCGGATTTGGATTTGGGTTTCATGAAATGCACACCCGTATTAGGAAGGTAAGATTATTTAAAATCGCACCTAAAGCGGCTAACGTATTGTTATCTTTTGGGAAGGCTGTGAAATTCGCTAAACGGCCTATCCCGTATACTAAGTATTTTAGTAAATAATTAATGAGAGCCCCGCAATTGTATATTTTTATTTGGCGAGGCTCATCTCATTGTTATTTATTTAAAGGGCAAACTAAAGTAGCTAAGTTTTCTATTTTTTGTCTCTAAAGGTCAATTAATCCGTGAATATAAACTCGAACTCCCAATTCAAGTTCGAACTCAAACAAAAGGGAATACCTTTTAGCTTGAGCCCGCTACCTAATTAAGAATCCAAATTTATATTCATAGATTAATTTTCTATACTCCTAATTATTTACTTTTAGTATTATCACATTTGGGCCTTTTGATTTTTTGATTAATATTGCAGTAATATTTTTTGTTTAGCCCAATTTGGAAAACAGTGCATGTGATGTCTATTGAGTAGCTAAACCATGCCATTGGGCCTAAACAAATGGAGTAGGGATTGAGCCCATACAATGACAAAAGCCCTTGAACCCCAATTACGGACTCTTCAGCTTGATTTTGGGCTAACAAACAATTGCCTCTTATAGCCATGGATCACAACTTATTCTTTCAAATAGAATTTTGAAATTAAACACAACAATTATACTTTAATAATCACTGGATTAACAACTGAATAAACTACCAAAATATCTCAATTTTTTTTTTAATTTCAAATCTGAATCTTATGCAAACGAATTTGAGATGATTAAAGTATTTTTCTTTTTTTTTTTTCAAAATAGTTATGTATTAATGATTCAACTCCTAATTATTACAAAATTAAAGTAATCTCAGTTTATCAATAGTTTAATACCTATTCAGTTTGCATATTGTAAAACAAAATCAAATCGAATCAATTTAGTTAAAATAATAAACTGAATATTAACTACACAGTCCAATTTTTAAAACGTACAACTCTGCCAATATCAAAGTTGACTAGCTACTTGTCATACTTTCACTGCCATGAAGTACAACAAGGAATCTACCATAACTAATAATGAATCAAATAGCCAAACTTCTAACTAGTGTTCAGACTAGTAAATGCACTATAGTATGAATATACATTTCAAAAATCCTATTTATGCATTACACAATCAGTTACAATTCTATTAACGAACACAACGAGCAATGTACATTTTTCAGAAGAATCAAATAACTATATAATACTTCAACTCTTTCCTACAGCTTCATCAATGTGAAAATCGAGTAGGTACCTGGAAATAGATTGAGATGGAGAAAATGAAAGGATCTATTAGTAGATGTTAGACAGCAGCAACAAATAGGCCAAACCCAGCTTCTCAAAATCCAGAATCAAACCACAGCAGCAAAATTTACACCAGAAGAAACAAAATCGACAGTCTAGATGCAATTTCTCACACTTTCGAATATTAGAGCAAGGTAGAGTCACTATACAGCTTCGAATCTAAACAGCAAATTAATGAAACAGTAGCACTTTTGGATTTTTCTGTTAATTCTAATTTATTTTTTATTTTTTTGGATTTTGCAATTTGGAATTTCGAAAATTGGATTTCAGAATGAAAGATTGCTTGAAGGGATGATTTTCAGATTTCAAAAACTTCTTAGATAAACCATATTGATGCCTATTTATAGATTTAAATTTGGAGGGAAGTTCAAATTTTATTAATTACACTATGGTCCCTCTTTTATTTTACTTATACCCCTTATTCTTTTACTTGTAATTCAATTAACTAACCTTATTTATGAAAAATCATACTAGTTACCCCATCTAGAGCCTTCTAACCTAATGTAATTCCCTATCTACCCCCACTTCACTTAGAAATCTACCCCATTGCCCTTTTCCTATACCCAAACTACCCCTACCTCTTTTGATTTATTACTAATGGCCCTTTTTAAAGATTCCTAAAACACCCCTGAATTTTGATTATTTTTACTAAGTACCCTACTGCTTTTTACCCTTTTAACCCCCTGAACTGTCGAATTTTACCCTATTACCCTTTAATCCCTCTTACCCCTGAACTCCAAACTAATTATCAGAATTTAACAAATCTAATTTTAATTCTAACTAATTACTGATTATCAGCTATAACCAAAACAATACTAATTAACCCTAAGTAATCAAACTTATCACTAACTAACAATTATCTAAAATCAACAATTATAACTAATCCTTATCAAATATTATCAGACAAAAACAATTAACGATATTTCTACAGACAAAATCTAATTAATTTCTGTTTGATATCAAATTTATTTTTCTTAAACGAAATCAGAACCTATAACCTAATAATATCTAATTTTAAAACTAAAATATAACAGCATATTAAAAAGAGAAACCCTAATTAGTAAACAACTAAACATGCAAAGAAAACCACACATGCAAAGAAGCAGAAAAAGAAAAGAAAGACTTAGCTTTTTAGTCTTTTTTATCACTGGAGAGTTTCTTAAACCTCAGGAGAGATTTGCCGTCAATTTTTCTTGAATTTTTAGTCACCGGAGAAACTTCAAACTTAAATTCGAGCAGTTCAACTTAGTTTTGAGGCTCAAGACCTTCAGAATCATGTTGAGGATGTCAAGGAAAAGTTACAGTGTGATTTTGGGCTAGTTTGGGTGAAGTCGTGTTCGCCGGAGTTAGGGTTCTGGCGACACGTTTTTGGATATTCGAGAAGCTTGAGAAGGATTTGAAAGAAACAAAGTAGAGGGATGAACTCAGGGACTCGAGGTGGTCTGATGGTGTTATTTGGGGACTGGTTGGTGTAACTGGTGTTTCCTGCCGGTAGGGTTCCGACGGGTATGGCAGGGAAACTATGGCGGCTGAGGGAGAAAGAAAATGAAGAGGAATTATATGTTTTTTAGGGTTTTAGTTTGATATTGGTATATTAAAAAAATATTAATGAACTGGAGCCGTTGGATGAACTCAATTGAACGGCTCAGATTGGATGGGTGTTTAAACAATGTCGTTTCAATTTTAATGAGATTAAACCTTGTCCGTTAGATTATGATGATCAAGGGCTGTGATTGAAGGGTAATGATACGACGTCGTTTGGATTATGAATGGGGCAGACCGGTTATTTAATTTTGGGCCTGGGCGTGGATATTTCACTTTGGGCCTTGGGGTAATTAGCCCAATTTCTTTGAATAGTCCATTTCTCATTTTGTTCTTTTATTCTTCTTATATTTCCTTCACATATTTTTGTATTGCATTTTAATTTTGTATTTTGTATTTTTCTTTTTCTTTTCTAATTTTATATATTTTTTCTAAACTAATTAAATTCTAAAATTTATTTAATAACTATATTATAGCAATTTCCGATTAAAATAATAAAATGCTATTTTTTGATTTTCCTTCAATTGTTCTAAAATGAATTAATACTAAAATTGTAAAATTAAAAATTCTAATGCATATGCATTTTTTGTATTTTTAATATGAATTATTATGCAACTAATTAACACAGAAATGCAAAAATATCAACAAAATTATACAATAAAGAAAAAATTATTTTGTTTGAATTTTAGGAACAATTTGCTTAGGGCAAAAATTGCGTGCTCACAGTATAGACGTATACTATGAGTACAACCGATCCCATGTACTCGAAAAGTACAAGTCTAACCTCGAAGAAGTAGTAGCAAGGGATTGACAATGAATACTTTCTCTCATAATACATAATCATTAACAAGAACAAAATAAGAAAATAGTCGGAATTAAATAGTGAATAGTAAGATGTACAATCAATGAATAATATAATAAAGATAATCAAATATGATCAAGTACACCAAGTCTATCTAATATGACAATGTTAAGTTTCTCAAATAAATAAGACAAATATCATAATATGTACCAAGGCTCATGTATAAATATGATGTGCACCAACTAGCATTTATATGAATGCTTCTACATGAGCCTAGAATATCTATTCATGACCAAGGCTCAACTTTACATTATTACATGGTACCCATACATGTACCAATACAAGTCATATTCTCTCAACACAAACCGTGCGAATCCATGCACCCATTACAAATTCATTTACCTGTACAAATCCACGTACTTATGCTCTCAGGGCCTAATGTAGCATGGATGATCACCTAACTCTAGAGGGACAGATCTAAATCCAAGCGTGTAATAGCTCTATGGATCAATCGAGTACGATATGCTTAATAGCACCCACAGGGACAACACATGTGCCATAGCAGTATCAATATCACAATAACTGTACGCAAAAAGTCTTGTGCCATAATCATCCCAACTGCACAGACAATTCACGTGCCATAACCTCAGTCTATATCAAGTATCTAAATTTTAAAATATGTCCCTATGCACAAGAGATAATATAAACGCAATGGACCAGGACGTTGATAACAAATATGTGAATATGTTCATGAATATTGGGTGTGACTATATCTAATCATATGACTCAACATGTTGAATATAACTCATCGTACCCAATCAACGAATAATAAAGCCTAAGAATTGTCTCAAACATGTATAATAATAGCTGTCACAAAATCATAAATTAATAAGGCAAGTATAAGATTACGACTAATTGTAAATCTCCTCATAGCAAAAGTACCATATCAAGTCTGAATTAACAAGTTGTAGGTCTAGGCACAATTTCTATCATAATTAAGACTAGACATGTATTCATTAAGTGGGTAAACAATTCACATAACTTAAACAAGGCATAGGATAGGCCTAAGTTTATCCGGACATGGTCAAACCCAAGCGCACGCATCTAAATTACCTTTGGGGAAAGTTACTTCTTAACAAGGCTAGACAAGAGACTTACCTCTTCTTGAAACACTTTAATCTTCCAGAAACTCCTTTTTCTTTGAAATCTACCACCAAATGACTTGTATCTAGTGAAATGATGTTGACATAAGGTGTTGTAAGATGTAGGCATCAACCTCGTATCTAAATGTTCAATCTTTACTTAAATTATTGTACGCGGCAAAATTAGAAGACTTGATTTTTTACCATCGAGGCATTTTATAAGCCTTCCCCGAGACCTCGAGGGTGGAAGTCCACGTTCGAGTTCTCGGCCTCAGGGCTCATCGAGGTTTAGCTCGAAGGAAGCAAGGCCCGAAGCCGGGATAAAAGAGGAAGTCTCCTAGGTACATGGCTACATCTGACAAAGCCGACCTATTTGGAGCCTATTGTGAGGTCTTGCATCAAGCCGTCCCATCTTTGTACTCTTACAATTAATATAAATATACCATACCGAGTCCCCTCGCCTATATAAGGGGGACTCACCCTACCTCGTAACGGACTGATGTTGCTCCACTTCTCCACAATGCAAGAATATCTCTCTTTCTCTCTCTCTTTCTTCTAAGATATCTGTCTCCATTGCCCCTGAGGTCGTCTTAGCACTTTATTATTTTCTTCACTTGCTCTTCATTATTCGGCTCAAGATTGGTAGTATAGAGCTTTATTTATCTATATCTTTACTTATTATCCCCCTACCAAATATCCCCGACAAGCTCGAGATAGGCTTGAGGCTCGGCTACGAGGTATCTACCGGCCTGCTTTGCGCCCGGGGAACGTCCGCTTACTGGTTTGATTACTACTTTGACTAACTCGATCTCCACCACTTTACTTCACATTTTAGCACTAACAAACCCTTTCAAACTAGCTCAGGAATAGATCACGTATTTTTAGAATCCCATTTACAAATCTAATTATTGTTATCATTTTCACGGTAAACAGTTTGGCGCCCACCATGGGATAAAAATAATAGTGATTATTCTCTTGTTAGTTTCATCACTTAAACACGATATCTTTCACACTTTTTCTTGCCCAAGATCTTTCAATTTCAGGTTAATGATCAGCTCGATAAAGGAAATCGGGGATGATAACCCCAAAAATCGCAAAGAGAACAGTGTGGCCGTTCTAACGACTGGCGAGACACTGCAGGACCTTGATAATGCATCTGGATCGGTTCGAGTAGATGCAGGTTTGTACGTGTGAGCACGTGATTTTTGCCCTATACGAGAATTACACCCAAAAAATGCAAAATAAAATAGTTTTTGTCGTGAACTTTGTGTTATTTTTCTTGTATTGTTTGCGTTTGTGTGTGCATGTTTACTTTGTTTAAATCAATAAAAAAACAAAAACATATCGCATTTGCATTTTAAGATTTAATTTTACAATTAGGAGTAATTAAGTTTGTTCTACAAAAAAACCGAAAAATCACAAAAAATATGTACTTTGCATTTTCAGCATTTAATGTCCAAATTATGTGAGCTTACTTTTAATTGGTGTTTAATCTTGTGTAATAATTATTATTAGGAGTTAATTAGCATTTTAGTTAATTTTTGAATTTATCATTTAATTTAGAATTTTGGTTTTATTAATTGGAAATTAAGGAAATGAAAAAAAGAGAAAAACCGGACTTGGCCGTCCAAATTTGACCAAATCCAGGCCCAAAATATTTGCCTTACCCGGACCAGCCAGTCAACCGAAGAGACCATTTAAAACGACGTAGTTTTGGCATAGTTGATCGGGACCGTTGATTTCACTTGATCAACGGTCCATATCGCTTCTCTCTTACCCGACCCTGCCCCTGACTCGTTCCTACCTTCCTAAACGACCCCGTTCGGTTCAAGGGACCTAATCTGGACCGTTGGATTTGATCATCCAACGGCCCAGATTATTTAACCTATATTAGATATACCAAATCCCAAACCCCATACCCCCTCCTCATTTCACGACCCCTCCTCTCGTCTCTCCCAAATCCCCTCACCAAACTCAAAACCCTAACTGCCGCCCCCCTTTCCCACCACCCAAAGCCCGACGGTCGGTGGTCCGGTGACCCCCAAACTTACACCATTGATTCCCTTTAACCTCTTCAGTCCAAATCTATGACCCTTGTTCCTCGAATCGTGACAGGACTCTTCGAATCTTAGATCGAAGAATCGACCCCAAAACCCTAGGTCGCCCAATCCGCCCCAAAATCACACCCCGTAACTACCTCAACTCCCTCTCGCATGAACTGTGTTTGTTTGCCCTCGAATGGCTCTGAAAAGTCTCGAATCAAGGATTTTCAAAGCCAAGCGCAAGGTACTGTCCCAGGATTTGAGGTCAAATCGACCCTAGTTGAGTGTTCTTGTTCAAGAACACTCGACTGGGGTCCATATTGGCCCCAAGTCCAAAAGATTTTTGAAGGTTCGAGCCCCGACCTTGAAACAGTAGGTTTCCGTTTTCTTTTGCTTTTCTTTCTGATTTGTTTCGTTCATTAGATTCGTTTCTACCCCTTTCTTATTTTGTTTAGAATCGACCGTTCTTGTGTTTACTCTGGATTTTATTCTTTCTTTTATTTTGTTTGAATGATTCAAACTAGTCAGTAGCAGTAAGTTTTGTATAAAACCGTGATTACACCTGTAATTGTTGGTGTTATTATTTGGGTTCAAATGGTGTCATTTTGTGTATTGTTTGGTTCCCTGCTATTTGTTCAGTTTATTTTTCGATTCAGCTAATTGTGATTCATATGGTTTCAGTTTGCTCTTTGTTGTTCATCATATTGATTGGTTCCCTGCTCGTTCATTTGTGTTTAAGCTAATTATGATTTGTTCTAAATGTAATTAGCTTATTCCCTGTATTTGTGAATCAATCTGACCTTAGTTCAATATATATTGCACTGAATCCTTAAGTTTTGGTTTTGATGATATTCAATTTGATCTGAGTTTCTAGCTAGAATTGTTGACTGACTTGGAGTAGGGAATTGGTTATAGCTGCAGATTGAAAGTGGATTGGGGTAGGACAGTAACCTCAGTAGATTCAAGGGTAATTTGGACTTGAAATTTAAAATTATTGAGTGCCCTTCCCACTAAGCTAGTGTACCATTAAAATAAGGCATTTGTAGGGAACAAAACATAATGGGGAGGTAAAAGGGATTTAATTAAATAAATAGGCACCCATAATTGAATTAAAAATGAATTAAACATATGGTAGTGGGTAGGGCAGTGATATCAGGGACTTTAGGAGGGTAATTTGGGAATTGAAAAGTTGGAAAATATTTAGTTTAATGGTCTGATAGGTAGGCACTATAAACATGGAGACAATTCTAAGTGGGATTAAAAAGTTGAAAGACAACTAGTAGTGGAGACAACATTTGCTGTTTTTAAGGGTTAAAGATAGGATAGTTAATTGTCCACTAAGGCTTAAGATCAGGATAGAAAAAGAGTTTGAGAGGACATATAATAAGGAGATTCATACTGGAAAAAAAAACACAAAAAAAAGAATATCAGGGGGTTCTTTGGGCAGTCTTTGATCAATCTTAGGAGAACTTCTTCAGATTCTTAGAGCATAGGACATTCTGAGAGATAAGACCATAAGGGTGGAATACATTGATACACGAGGAGAGTTTTGGAAAAGCCTTGGTCAGTTGAAAAGCAAAAGGAGAGAAAGCAGACTAAGTTCATCTGAAGTACACTGGTGGGATTTCAAATGGTTTTGTGATCTAATTAAGTTAGTGATGGGTGGGGCTGAGTCTGTTGATATTGTTCAGTGGTTTGCTGGTCCATTTTTGGTTAACTCAAGATCAATTGAGTCTACTTAGGTGTTGAATATTGCTGTCTGGTTTTACAAACTTTCTGGGCTTGTGTTTGTGGATGTTTGGAACTTCAAATTGCTGCTGTGAACTGTTGTTGTATTACTGTTGCTTACCTGCTGCTGACTCCTCCTTCTCCTTCTATTTTCATTATCCAGGTACACATTCTGAAATCATGTACTGATATAAACCTGAAGTTGAAGATGAAATGAAATGTTGCGAAGTTTCCTGTTGAATTCCCTTGTATCTTTTATTGGACATTGAGTAGAATTTTTTACTTGTAACTAGTTGATAGGTGTATAACTGGACTGCCTGTGTCTTTTAGCCTATCATTAGTTTATGCAAATAGGACCGGATTGTATAAACTGTGGCTTTCCATGTTTATGACAGTTAAAACATTTCATTGATTCCAATAAGTGTGTTTCAGTAGGCTAGCCCAGTAGTGCAGTTATGAAATCGCGAGATAAGTGATCGGGTCATGTTAATTTGAATAGCATGCTGAATAACATTAGGTTTCAAATGTCAGTGATTGATGTTGGTTTTAATTTCAATAGTTGTAAAAACAAGTTCCAAATGGTTTTGGGTTTCATGAAGTTAATTCCAATAGACTAGTTCATCTAACAATGTGAGTTTGAAATAGTTTGAGAATAGTTAGTTTACATTGTTGTCAAATTCAGGTTCCCCTTTTAAACTTTCAACTTTAGTAATATGCATCAATAAATAAAGGAATAAGAAAATAGAGTCGTGAAATAAAAAATGTAAATGGATGTTTAAATAAACCGCTGGCCTGCCCGTGCGTATACTTAGATTTTGATTTCAAACGGGTTGCGCTCATGACCCAATTATAATAATTCTTAAACCATACAATTAATTAGGAATTTTATTTTAGAGACAAAATAAATAGAAAATCATAGTCGCTTTAGGATATCCTTTAAATAAAAATGAGACGAGCCTCGCCAAATAAAATGCACAAACTGCGGGGCCCTCAATAGTTGTTTATATTAAAATACTTAGATTTTGGGACGTGCTGTTTAGCGAATTTTACGGCCTTCCCCAAAATAATAATACGCTAGTCTCTTTAGGCGCGCCTTTAACAAGTTTACCTTCCTAAATTCGGGTGTGCATTTCATGCGACCCAAATCCAAATCCCAAAACGTTGAATAAAATGTGTCGAGGATCCGGGTGCATTTCATGTGACGTGATCCAAAAACATATTTTAAACGACGTTCAATTCCTTAAAAAAATAATTAAAAACGGTTAAAGATTAAAATTTGCACATAAGTTAAAGCATATATTAAAATCAGATAAATAAGCCAAATATGACAGTTGAGCGACCTGCTAGAAATACGGAACTCGAGAATGCCTAACACCTTCTCCCAAGTTAACAGAATTCCTTATCCGGATTTCTGGTTCGTAGACTGTAATACGGAGTCAACTTATTCCTCGATTTGGGATTCAAACCGGTGACTTGGGACACCATAAATCTCTCAAGTGGCGACTCCAACTCTTAATAATAAACCCCATTTCGATTGTCCTTTAATTGGAAAAACTCCCTTTACTACGCCCTTCGCGGGGTGCGGTAGCGGAAAAAGGAGGTGCGACAGCTCTGGCGACTCCACTAGGGATAATAACCCAGAACCACTGGTTCAGGGTTAGAAATTCGAGCTTAGAAATAATTATTGTATTTGGCTTATTTATTATCTGATTTTTTGTTTTGAGCTTACATGTGCTAAATGTTATTTTTTATCGCTTTGGTAATTTTTGAATTGTGTATATAAACTGCATTCTCGCGCACCCCCTCTGAGTCTTCTTGAAATTAAAATTGGGCATTTGCTTGACATAACCCGCTTTCTTTGAGATAACCGAGGTGTTTGGCACCCGGTGAAGGATTTTAGTCACACATGTTTTAGGCGGGGAGCACCACCAGTTAAGCCGGAAAGCAATGCTATCGGTACACTGACCCTCCTCGGCCCGAGTTGTCCGCTCGAGTAAGCCAGTCTAAATACTTTCTCCAATAAGATGTTAACTTAGAATAACAAAGCCTCCTGTCGGATCCCTAGTAGGAACGTTTGTTTGCATCACGTGCATTTGACCTTGGAGACTCAACACAGGGGTTGGGTCTGTCTAGGATAGGTGTACCTGAAATGAAAAAGATCATCCTGATGCATCTTATTTGCTACTTGTGCATTTATTTGCTTCGGACTTGCATGCTGACCGGTTTTTGAATATTGGGAAAAATTAAAAAAAAACCAAGAAAAAGAAGGAAGAGAGAAATAACAGTGTAGAGGGTTAAGGGAGTTAATCACCTGTTTTGAAAATACCAATGTCCAAATAATGCCGAAACTCTACCGGATTTTGAGAAAAATAAAAAAAAAGAGTTTTTATTTTCAAAATAGTTTGTTTTCTTTTTCAGTAAATGTTTTCAAAAATAGTTTGCTTTATTTGCCAATAAAGGAAAAAATGTGATTGTATTTTCAAAAATAGTTTATTTGTTTGTCAATAAAATGGAAAAAAAGATAGTTCGTTTTATTTGCCAATGAAAAAAAAAAGAGAAAAATTTGTTTTCAAAATGGTTTGTTTTGTTGATCGAGAAAAGAAAAAATAAAGAGTTTTATTTTAAAATAGTCCGTTGAAAAAAGAAAATACAAAAAGAATATTATTTTTTAGTGTATTTGTCAATAAAAGAAGTCTTGTTTTCAAATTAGTGTATGTTCTTGGACCGAACTACGCTGGTTTGATTCTCACAAGATATGAGATATGTAGGCAACCCTTATCGGGTCCAACCTCCCCTTTTGCAAAAATCGCCAAAAAATGTCAAAATTAATATTCTCGTCATGAATGAGTTCGGTGATGCCGTTTTCATAAAAAATAGCCGAATGTTCCCGAAAGGGACGCCAGAAGGCTGACTTTGCATAAACGGCCACCTTTGGTCATTTTTTTAAATTTCGGCCGGTTGACCCACAAAGCCTTAAAATCTTCGTCCCCGAGGTGCTGAAAGGTCGTGTTTGCAAAATCAGGTCTTTTGTTTTAATTTGAAAAATAAGAAAAAAAAGAGTCAGTGGGCAAGTGAATGCCGTTGTAATTTTTGGTCAAAATAAGCTGAGCCAGCTTCGGCAGTATATTGAAACGTTCTTGTCGAGACAGCCTTAGAGTATCTTTCAGTTGTCGAAAGGCTATTTTTGTAAAAGAACAAACAAGTTTGTGAAATGTCATAAAATAATCCTCCCCGGCCTCAAAATTCAGGTGAAATTGTGAAAGGTCCACGTTTGCAAAAATAGCCATTTGGTTAAAGTCGGCATATAGGGAAGGAATCTGTCAGTTTATAACTCTTTTGATTAGAGTATGTGGTATGTTTGATTTTCAAGTCTGTAGGTCGTCTTTTCGTCAAAGTCTGTTAGTATGGACAGTTTTTAAACCCTTGTAACCAGTCTGTTTTATTATGAAAATTGAAAATTCCAAAAAAAAAAATGTTTCATTGTTGTTTACCTTTCATTTGCCTGAACTACACACGATCTGATTCATGCGGGGTCATGATACGTAGGCAATCTCCATAAGATTCGACCACAATCAAAAAGCAAAAAATGAAAAAATGGGAAAAAGGATTGAAAAAAAGGAAAAAATGTTGATAATAATAAGGACTAACCGAGACCATTCTAACATGTTTTGTTTTGAATTAAGAGAAAAGTTGAGGTGGTTGGTTGTGGTTCCTAAAATAACTCTTCCCTGCAACACAAAAGCAAAGGACAATGGCAGAGAACCTCAGAACTGAGTGGGTTGATACCGATGCCCAACAGCAGTTGGCTGAACAGGACACTGGCTTGGCTGATGAAGCGATATATTGAGAATAATAGGATGAAGACAGTGTGGAGGTCCTAATATTGTTGATGCATAAGTCAATAGCCAAGATGTCGTGCTTGGTAATTGGGAAGATTCTCCATTTCTTGGTCAACCAGAGTGGAGTTTTGGTGGCTTATTTTGTTGTCATTTCTGTTGTCCAGGTTATTTCGGGGTTGTAATCTGGATATTGTCTGTAAATCAAACCCTTCTATCTTTCGGTTTTGTCCAGTTCTGTTGGTCATAGTGCCTCATTTAGTGTTGTCTAGGTTTGTTCTAAAGGTTGTAACCCAGTTTATGGTGCTTGTTTTGTTATACAAACTCTTCCCCCGTTTGCCTAATGCAATTCTCTGTCTTCCGTTATTTCTAGTCATTTTTCTTTGATCTAAGTCTTTCCTCTTTATAGTCCTTTTTCTGTCAATACTAGTGACTTGACATGCATGCATAATTTTGGCTTAATCTTGAAAGTTAATCGTAAAGCCATTGGGAGGTGATAGGGACATTTAAAGGAAATAAGAACATATTGATATCATTTGATGACCCGAACCATGTGAAACTGGGGTTGATAAGACATAAAGAAACCTTATGTTTTATGCCGCATCAGTTGGAAATTAAAGACAAGTTTGCCCAAAAATGGCAAGATAATAAAATGAGAGTGTTGCCCCAACGGTGCTTTAAAAACAACAAATGAAAAGGCGAATGTGCGGATATGGTTATCAAGTCTGGCATAATCAGAAGATGTGGAGAATGTCTAATTGTGTTGTTTGCACTTGGCATGTTTTGAAGATTGGAATGATGGAGGCGTTTTGTTCTGCTATCCAAATACTTTATCCTTTGTTAACCCGTTGAGCCTTATTTGTTTTCTTTCATACCCCTCCTTCGGAATCAGTAGCAAAAACTAGAAACACAACATGGAATATAAAGAAAAGAAATCAAAAAAAAGAAGAAAAAGAAAAGAAAAAAAAAACACAACAAAAAGAAAAGAAAGAGATAAAGAAAGAGAAAAAGAAATGAAAAGGAAAACTAGAACAACAAGGAAATGGAAACTACGTTTGACCTGATTCCTCAAAGAGGATACGTAGGCGCTTCACGGCTCGGTCATAGTGTAACAAAAAATCAAAAAATCCCCAAGGAAGAAACTGGCGCAAAAAAATTGTGTTTATCATAAATAAATCTAGTTCCGAAGGTTGTAATTTTAAACCCAGGTTTTTTGTTTTGAGCCTTTAATACCCTTTTCTTTCTAGCCCTATCCAAAAATCCCACATTACGGTCAAAGAAAGACCTTCTGATCAGTCTTCAAGAGATCCCAAGTCAGACAAATAAGAGAGTTTTATCGATGAACATAGCACACTGATCCCCAGCAGAAAAGCTTCTGATCACCAGTAGAAAAGACTCTGAGAGAGTCTTAGCGATAACACCCTAATCCCCAGCTGAAAAGTAAAACAAATGAGAGAGTCTTATCGGTGAAAAACTTCACGGGCACCATAAGGCGATGAAAGTTGAGAGAAAAGCCAAAATGAGAGAGGCTTGATAGTGAAAACCTTCGGGCACTACAAGTCGAATAAAGGTGAGAATCAGATGGGAAAGCCCCAGACGAAGATTGTGAAAGGCGAATTAACGACGGAGGATAGGCTATATGTGCATGTCATGACCATTAGAGTTGGTAACCGCGTTTGATAGGTTTTTATTTCATAATTTTTCTTTTTTAGAGAGTCTTCCTTTTCCTTGGTCTTTTAGTCTGTTCCTTTTATCTTTCTCCTTTCATCGAAAAATTTCCCAACAGAGTCTGTTTGGTCAAGACAATTGAGAAATGACCGCAAAATTTGCCATCAACTTTTCAATTAGGCAAGATGGGATCTGACTAGAACATCCAAGTGGTATAAGTCAGGAGGAACAAGCGCAAGGCCAATGTTAAGAGGGATATCCCCTGTAGATCAAAGGTTATACACCTCAAAGCCAAGGCCCGTGGACAAATCAAGAAAGAACAACGCGGAGAGCGATGAAATGCCAGTTCCCGAGCTATGCCACAAAATAGAAGAGGGATATCCCCAGCAGAAAAGGAACTTTCAGTGACACAGATGAACGAAGAAAATGGTTAATCAGTAAAACATGCAAGATCTTCAAGCATAGTCACTATCATAGGAATGTGGGGGGTCAGGATACAAGTGGAAAGCAACGGTGAAAGGCTTGTGAATAAGGAGTCGTCAAGAAGATGCTAGACGACGCAAAACAGGTCAAGTCGTTCTAAGACCAGCAGGAATATCATCCCCAGCAAATAATATAATCCCCAACAAGTTTTGATAGTATACTGGAGCACGGATCAGGGGAAGGATAAAAGGAAAAACCATCCCCAACAGGAGTGACACAACCACTCACCACGTTTTAAATTAACAAATTTTCTTTGATTTGAAGCAGGTAAAGGAAATGGCATTGCTGGCGAAAAGGCATGCCACAAGGAAGATTATCAAACTGGGGCAGGAAATTTTCCTTTCACTTGGAAAATTTTCTGGAAATCAGTTATCCGCTTGGGGAAGAAGCCAGATAACACAAGGGAAGTGGTCTTTGAACCAATGTTATCCCCAGCAATGTTGAAACAAGGAAAACAACAAGTTTTGATGAAGGAAGCTGTATCCCCAGCGGACAAAACAAAAGGATGAAACTTGTGTTTAGAAAAAGCAAAAGGCCAGTGTCATCCCCAACAGTTTTCGGAAGAATGAAGCACCAATTTTGAAGGAATGAAAATTCCCCCAGCTTTGTTGAGAGAAAATTTGGAGAAAGTAATTTTGAAAAAAAAAAGAAGAAAAAGAAGGGGAAGAAAGGAGATTCCCCTAGCAGTATTATCCCCAGCAGGTAAGTAAATAATTCCCTAGCAGGTAAATCAAAAGAAAATTTTTTAAGCAGTATTATCCCCAGCAGTTAAGAGGGATGCAACACAAATTCGGAAGGAAGTAGTTTTGAAAGAGGAAGACGATACAAGTTTTAAGGGAAGCAGTTCTGGAAGAAAGATAATTCAAGTAAGAAGGAAATGGTTTACGAGGCAAAGAAGGGCAACAATAATAGAATGCAGATAAGGTAAGTTGTTGAAGTTGGGAGCCCGCCCGTAGAACGGAGGCGTTACCTTTTTAAGTTGTTGAAGTCGGGAGCCCGCCCGTAGAACAGAGGCGTTACCTTTTTATTTTTGTTGAAGTCAGGTACCCACTTGAGGAAGAAGGAAGATAACACAAATTTTAAGGGAAGGGGAAAATCATCCCCAGCAAAAGTGTCTTTAACCGACCATCATTTTCAAAAACTGACAAAATTTTTCTTTGTATGTAACATGAACAAAGCAGTGCAAATTTTCTCCTAAGATAAGAAAATCTTAGTCCGATGAATTTCCCTCCTAAGATAAAAAAAAATCTTAGTCCGATGGATGTTTTTCTCCTAAGATGAAATCTTAGTCCGATGAATTCCCTCCTAAGATAAAAAATCTTAGTCCAATGTATGTTTTCTCCTAAGATAAAAAATCTTAGTCTGATGAATTCCCTCCTAAGATAAAAATCTTAGTCCGATGGATGTTTTCCTCCTAAGATTAAAAAATCTTAGTCCGATGGATGTTTTCCTCCTAAGATTAAAAAATCTTAGTCCGATGAATTGTTTCTCCTAAGATGAAAACATCTTAGTCCGGTGAATTGTTTCCTCCTAAGATGAAAACATCTTAGTCCAATGGATGTTTTTTCCTCCTAAGATAAAAATCTTAGTCCGATGGATGTTTTTTCCTCCTAAGATAAAAATCTTAGTCCGATAGATTTTTTTCCTCCTAAGATAAAAATCTTAGTCCGATGGATGTTTTCCTCCTAAGATTAAAAAATCTTAGTCCGATGGATGTTATTTCTCCTAAGATGAAAACATCTTAGTCCGATGAATTGTTTCTCCTAAGATGAAAACATCTTAGTCCGATGAATTGTTTTCTCCTAAGACGAAAACATCTTAGTCCGATGAATTGTTTCTCCTAAGATGAAAACATCTTAGTCCGATGAATTGTTTTCTCCTAAGATGAAAACATCTTAGTCCGATGAATTGTTTATCCTAAGATGAAAACATCTTAGTCCGATGAATTGTTTACTCCTAAGATAAAAATCTTAGTCCGATGGATGTTTTTCCCTCCTAAGATAAAAATCTTAGTCCGATGGATGTTTTCCTCCTAAGATTAAAAAATCTTAGTCCGATGGATGTTTTTCCTCCTAAGATAAAAATCTTAGTCCGATGGATGTTTTTCTCCTTAGATAAAAATCTTAGTCCGATGGATGTTTTTCCTCCTAAGATTAAAAAATCTTAGTCCGATGGATGTTTTTCTCCTAAGATAAAATCTTAGTCCGATGAATTCCCTCCTAAGATAAAAATCTTAGTCCGATGAATGAATTTCCTCCTAAGATAAAAATCTTAGTCCGATGGATGTTTTTCTCCTAAGATGAAAAATCTTAGTCCGATGAATTTTTCTCAAGATAATAAGAAGTCAGTTGGAAAGACTTAGAAAAGATAACCACAAAGAAGTGAAGGCAACAGCTGGAAAGACCTAGATAAGATAACAAAAGGGAAAGGCAAGAATTTAAAAATTGGAAGCAATAGTTGGAAAGTTACAGATAAGATAATAAGAAATGAAAGACAACAAGTAGAAGGTTTCAAGATAAAACAACAAGAGAAGGAAGCAACAATTGGAAGGTTTCAAGTAAGACAACAAAATGGACCTAGTCTGATGAATTATCTCCTAGAGTCAAAAATCTTAGTCCGATGAATCTTTCTCCTAAGATATCAAAATCTCAGTCCGATGAATCTTTCTCCTAAGATATCAAAATCTCAGTCCGATGAATCTTTCTCCTGAGATCCCACAAAAATGGACCTAGTCTGATGAATTATCTCCTAGAGTCAAAATCTCAGTCCGATGAATCTTTCTCATGAGATCACACAAAAATGGACCTAGTCTGATGAATTATCTTCTAGAGTCAAAATCTTAGTCCGATGAACCATTTCTCCTAAGATAATAATAATGGCATTTTATTTTCCAAGAAAATAAAGTCGGGAGCCCGCCTGTATAACAGAGGAATACATTTCAATCTTTACATTTCAGTCTTTACATTTTAGTCTTTACATTTCCAGTTCGAAGTCGGGAGCCCGCCCGTATAACAGAGGAATACATTTCAGTCTTTACATTTCAAGTCTTGAAGTCAGTAACCCACCGGGAGAGCAAAAGGTTACAACAAAAAATCCCTAGCATAAATTCAACTTCGACAATCAAGAGAGGCCGACGAATCAAGTCAGAAATGAAGAAACATCGTGAGGAAATACAAGGCGACAAGACAACAAAGGTCGCAGAGCAAGTTTGAGAATAAGTCGTTGTAATTCATAAGCCATAACTTAGCTTAGCTTCTTTATTTTACTTTTAGCATGGTGTAATAAGGGGTCAGTAGTAGCAGCAGCAGCAACAGCAGTAACAGTAAAGCCACAGTCTCATGGAAGTCCCAGCTACCAAAACTTCCCGAACTACATTGACCTGATTCCCTTTCAGCCAGGGATATGTAGGAAACTTTCGAAGCAAAGGTTCAGTCAAATCTTTCAAAAAAATGCTTCACACGGAGTACTCAAACGGGCAAAAATCGCTCGTAATTGCTCACTTTATCTTTACACGGAAACCCTTCGTGTTTTTTGGGCAAAGAGGGGCAGCTGCGAGCACGTGATTTTTGCCCTATATGAGAATTACTCCCAAAAATGCAAAATAAAATAGTTTTTGTCGTGAACTTTGTGTTATTTTTCTTGTATTGTTTGTGTTTGTGTGTGCATGTTTATTTGTTTAAATCAATTAAAATACAAAAATATGTCGTATTTGCATTTTAAGATTTAATTTTACAATTAGGAGTAATTAAGTTTGTTCTACAAAAAAACCAAAAAATTACAAAAAATATGTACTTTGCATTTTGGGCATTTAATGTCCAAATTGTGTGACATACTTTTAATTGGTATTTAATCTTGTGTGATAATTATTATTAGGATTTAATTAGCATTTTAGTTAATTTTTGATTTTATCATTTAATTTAGAATTTTGGTTTTTAATTGGAAATTAAGGAAATGAAAATAAATAG
Source organism: Nicotiana glauca (assembly GCA_026770625.1). Taxonomy (NCBI): domain Eukaryota; kingdom Viridiplantae; phylum Streptophyta; class Magnoliopsida; order Solanales; family Solanaceae; genus Nicotiana; species Nicotiana glauca. Next base: position 90,553 of record MU784035.1, on the reverse strand, counting down.
AAAAACTGGACTGGGCCGTCCAAATTTGACCAAATCCAGGCCCCAAATATTTGCCTTACCCGGTCCAGCCAGTCAACCCAAGAGACCATCCAAAACAACGTAGTTTTGACATAGTTGATCGGGACCGTTGATTTAACTTGATCAACGGTCCATATCGCTTCTCTTTTACCCGACCCAGCCCCTGACCCTTTCCCACCTTCCTAAACGACCCCGTTTGGTTCAAGGGACCTAATCTGGACCGTTGGATTTGATCATCCAACGGCCCAGATGATTTAACCTATATTAGATATACCAAATCCCAAACCCCATACCCCCTCCTCATTTCACGACCCCTACTCTCGTCTTTCCCAAATCCCCTCACCAAACTCAAAACCCTAACAGCTGCCCCCTTTCCCACCTACCAAAGCCTGGGGGCCGGTGGTCCGGTGACCCCCAAACTTACACCATTGATTCCCTTTAACCTCCACAGTCCAAATCTATGACCCTTGTTCCTCGAATCGTGATAGAACTCTTCGAATCTTAGATCAAAGAATCGACCTCAAAACCCTAGGTCGCCCAATCCGCCCCAAAATCACACCCCGTAACTACCTCAACTCCCTCTCTCATGAACTGTGTTTGTTTGCCCTCGAATGGTTCTGAAAAGTCTCGAATCAAGGATTTTCAAAGCCAAGCGCAAGGTACTGTCCCAGGATTTGAGGTCAAATTGACCCTAGTTGAGTGTTCTTGTTTAAGAACACTCGACTGGGGTCCATATTGGCCCAAGTCCAAAAGATTTTTGAAGGTTCGATCCCGACCTTGAAATAGTAGGTTTCCGTTTTCTTTTGCTTTTCTTTCTGATTTGTTTCATTCATTAGATTCGTTTTCTACCCCTTTCTTATTTTGTTTAGAATCGACCGTTCTTGTGTTTACTCTGGATTTTATTCTTTCTTTTATTTTGTTTGAATGATTCAAACTAGTCAGTAGCAGTAAGTTTTGTATAAAACCGTGATTACACCTATAATTATTGGTGTTATTATTTGGGTTCAAATGGTGTCATTTTGTGTATTGTTTGGTTCCCTGCTATTTGTTCAGTTTATTTTTTGATTCAGTTAATTGTGATTCATATGGTTTCAGTTTGCTCTTTGCTGTTCATCATATTGATTGGTTCCCTGCTCGTTCATTTGTGTTTAAGATAATTATGATTTGTTCTAAATTTAATTAGCTTATTCCCTGCATCTGTGAATCAATCTGACCTTAGTTCAATATATGTTGCACTGAAGCCTTAAGTTTTGGTTTTGATGATATTCAATTTGATATGAGTTTCTAGCTAGAATTGTTGACTGACTTGGAGTAGGGAATTGGTTATAGCTGCAGATTGAAAAATGATTGGGGTAGGACAGTAACCTCAGTAGATTTAGGGGTAATTTGGACTTGAAATTTAAAATAATTGAGTGCCCTGCCCACTAAGCTAGTGTACCATTAAAATAAGGCATTTGTGGGGAACAAAACATAATGGGGAGGTAAAAGGGATTTAATTAAACAAATAGGCACCCATAATTGAATTAAAAATGAATTAAACATATGGTAGTGGGTAGGGCAGTGATATCAGGGACTTTAGGAGGGTAATTTGGGAATTGAAAAGTTGGAAAATATTTAGTTTAATGGTCTGATAGGTAGGCACTATAAACATGGAGACAATTCTAAGTGGGATTAAAAAGTTGAAAGACAACTAGTAGTGGAGACAACATTTGCTGTTTTTAAGGGTTAAAGATAGGATAGTTAATTGTCCACTAAGGCTTAAAATCAGGATAGAAAAAGAGTTTGAGAGGACATATAATAAGGAGATTCATACTGGAAAAAAAAACACAAAAAAAAGAATATCAGGGGGTTCTTTGGGCAGTCTTTGATCAATCTTAGGAGAACTTCTTCAGATTCTTAGAGCATAGGACATTCTGAGAGCTAAGACCATAAAGGTGGAATACATTGATACACGAGGAGAGTTTTGGAAAAGCCTTGGTCAGTTGAAAAGCAAAAGGAGAGAAAGCAGACTAAGTTCATCTGAAGTACACTGGTGGGATTTCAAATGGTTTTGTGATCTAATTAAGTTAGTGATGGGTGGGGCTGAGTCTGTTGATATTGTTCAGTGGTTTGCTGGTCCATTTTTGGTTTAACTCAAGATCAATTGAGTCTACTTAGGTGTTGAATGTTGCTGTCTGGTTTTACAAACTTTCTGGGCTTGTGTTTGTGGCTGTTTGGAACTTCAAATTGCTGCTATGAACTGCTGTTGTATTACTATTGCTTACCTGCTGTTGACTCCTCCTTCTCCTTCTATTTTTATTATCCAGGTACACATTCTGAAATCATGTACTGATATAAACCTGAAGTTGAAGATGAAATGAAATGTTGCCAAGTTCCCTGTTGAATTCCCTTGTATCTTTTATTGGACATTGAGTAGAATTTTTTACTTGTAACTAGTTGATCGGTGTATAACTGGACTGCCTGTATCTTTTAGCCTATCATTAGTTTCTGCAAATAGGACCGGATTGTATAAACTATGGCTTTCCATGTTTATGACAGTTAAAACATTTCATTGATTCCAATAAGTGCGTTTCAGTAGGCTAGCCCAGTAGTGCAGTTATGAAATAGCGAGATAAGTGATTGGGTCATATTAATTTGAATAGCATGCTGAATAACATTAGGTTTCAAATGTCAGTGATTGATGTTGGTTTTAATTTCAATAGTTGTAAAAACAAGTTCCAAATGGTTTTGGGTTTCATGAAGTTAATTCCAATAGACTAGTTCATCTAACAATGTGAGTTTGAAATAGTTTGAGAATAGTTAGTTTACATTGTTGTCAAATTCAGGCTCCCCTTTTAAACTTTCAACTTTAGTAATATGCATCAATAAATAAAGGAATAAGAAAATAGGGTCGTGAAATAAAAAATGTAAATGGATGTTTAAATAAACCGCTGGCCTGCCCGTACACATACTTAGGTTTTGATTTCAAACGGGTTGCATTCCTGACCCAATTATAATAATTCTTAAACCATACAATTAATTAGGATTTTTATTTTAGAGACAAAATAAATAGAAAATCATAGTCGCTTTAGGATATCCTTTAAATAAAAATGAGACGAGCCTCGCCAAATAAAACGCACAAACTGCGGTGCCCTCAATAGTTGTTTATATTAAAATACTTAGATTTCGGGACGTGCTGTTTAGAGAATTTCACGGCCTTCCCCAAAATAATAATACGCTAGTCTCTTTAGGCGTGTCTTTAACAAGTTTACCTTCTTAAATTCGGGAGTGCATTTCATGCGACCCAAATCCAATTCCCAAAATGTTGAATAAAATGTGTCGAGGATGCGGGTGCATTTCATGTGACGTGATCCAAAAACATATTTTAAACGACGTTCAATTCTTTAAAAAAATAATTAAAAGCGGTTAAAGGTTAAAATTTGCACATAAGTTAAAGCATGTTATAAAATCAGATAAATAAGCCAAATATGACAGTTGAGCGACCGTGCTAGAACCACGGAACTCGGGAATGCCTAACACCTTCTCCCGGGTTAACAAAATTCCTTATCCGGATTTCTGGTTCGTAGACTGTAATACGGAGTCAACTTATTACTCGATTCGGGATTCAAACCGGTGACTTGAGACACCATAAATCTCTCAAGTGGCGACTCCAAATCTTAATAATAAATCTCGTTTCGATTGTCCTTTAATTGGAAAAACTCCCTTTACTACGCCCTTCGCGGGGTGCGGTAGCGGAAAAAGGAGGTGCGACAGTACGCCGCACAACAGGGTAACGAAGTCTCGCGCACCGATGGCGGCACACAGCACGTTAACCAACAGGAGTCCGAAAAATCCCAGCCCGGGTAGAACCGGAAGTTAATTTTCGTATTATTTTTGAAATGTTGCACAAAAAACATTTGGCTATCTCTCAGCTTCAACGCCACCCGGAGACTCTCAACGCGACAGCACCCAAAATATCTCCACGCTTCGAGCCAGTACCCGAGGCATCGGGCGATGGCGAACCGACAACCTATCCTTTGGCAGTAAGGATGCTGGAAGACCTTATCGTAAAGATCGAATCATGCTCGCGAAGACTCCTACAACAACCGTCTCCTGAAAATGCGATCCTAAAACTCATTTTGCAAAAGTAGGAAATGGCAAAATCCCCCAGGAGTGACAGGTCCTCAAGTCCTCACGGGCGCATCGCTACTTGCGCACGCCCGTACGAGAACAGCGACCTCCGAAATGAAGAACTCGGGCCCATCCTGACAAGGAGATTTGAAGAAACTAACTCGGAAGAAACCATGACGCGGCGCCATTGTTCGACACCTGATCTCGAGGACCCTCTCACGTACTAGCGTGGTCTGTGGAAGCACATGCCGACGCCATCAAAATAATGCCAAAGGGGCCCAATGCACCGAAGGCTGGGAGAAGAAGTAACAAAGTGTCACGGGAAGCCGCACCCCACTCCCCGACAGGACAAACGGTACCGCTCTTGGTCCCGAGTAGTGGAGCAGCACAGGCCTTTGCCCAAAGTCTAAACAAAGCATACCCGGCGGCTCTAGAGCAGTTCAAGAGAAGCTTTACCAAATATCCGGTCGAGGATTGATCAGATGCCAGCAACTAACAGCAGGCCCATGCCGGGGCCGCAGATGACCCTAAAAAAACCTCCTCGGGTTCGGCATATCCAGGTAGATTCCCAGCAGATAAGCTGACACTGAATGAATGGAGCCATCATCCACGCAATGCAAACGCAAGAGACGATTCAAGGTACATCACATATCATAGCAACAAGGCATTTGCCCGAGGACAACCCCCTCGAGGAACCTCCAATTATACCAGATTCAACAAGACACAGCCGACAAGGAAACCTCGCCCGATAGAGCTCGACTTCAAGTTCCAAGCATAGTGGTCACCATAAGTGAAGCCGGGAACTCCGGGTGGCTCGGATCTATTCAACCAAAAAACCTCTAAGGAAACCGTGGCCCACCACGAGAATCACAAAATGCTCGGAGTTACAGACCCAAAAGAGCAACAACTACACCATTCAACAAAGGTCGCCATAAAATGTCGCCAAACGAGCAAACCCAGATCCAGCTCCTGGGACGAAGGAAGATCACGTAAAATAGAGCCGGCGAGCTGCAGCGCATCGTCACAGCTGTTAAAGGATGGCAGCATCCCGCAAAGACCCGTAAAACGTAGAATGCAAGTGTTGCCACAAAAAGGGGCGGTCCCAGAAAATGCTCCCAAAGGATACCCTCTCGCTCAGGGAAAAGGACGCCGATCTTCCATCTCGGCATCGCATTAATGTATTGGTAATCCCTTCTTTCATTCGACTCATTGCAAATAAAACACACATTTATGAGTGCAGGTGGATCGGCCAAAATTATCCGACGATGTCGGGCTGAAGGCGATAGGACGATCCAGCCCAACATTGCTCTCGGGCTGGACCTCTGATAGGTTCTCGATGGCGATCACCACCACGACCAAATCATTCCCCCTATGCGGCCCGCCTGAGCTTAGGCTATTACGTCGGCCGACACAGGGCACAAATATGTAGACAACGACAAATATATCGCCCGGGATGCGATTCTGACCCTACTCCTCCAAAGGTGCAAAACCCCGCGACAAACGCAGGGCTAAAAGCTTCTAGCTACAAGTGGCAAGAAGGGATCCTTCGACTTATGCCCATGACCGACGTTGCCCTCGAATGAGGTCAGAGGGTAAGGACAATCACATCCTTGATTGGGCCTCGCCGGACGAGGAAGATGAATGCCGCGGGGCTTGTTCCCCGGAACACAGCCTCCTTTTTATTATTTCCTTTCCCTTCTTGTTGTTAATCTGTACGCAAGCAACCAGCTGAGGCATTCAGTAGCTCTGGATCCCGCTCGAGGATCCGCGACCACCACAGTGCCCGTCGAGCATTCTTTCCTCGACCGAGTTTTTAACAAAAAGAAGGTTCCTCCACCAAGATTATTAGCAGGACTGCACATCTCTGGGGAGAGGACCCGATGAGATCGTGATCCTCTCTCTCTCTCCTAAAAATTTCTAATATGGAATCATACAAGCACTTCAGATAATCACACTCACAACAACAGGACAACATAAATTTACAACCTGTATTTTTGCCAAGCAATAAAGAGTATTTTTAAGCATCCCACGCCTCGAAGAAGACTATGTCGGCTTATCCACGGCAAAAAACTTCTTCACCAGATGTATTTTGAGATACCCGGAGACTTATAAAATATGGTATCCGTACAACCCCAGGGTCGAAGCTCCGGGCTCACCAAGCCCTCGTGGCACAACTCCGAACTCACGAGAAGCGGACTTCAGGATTAAACAACTCTATGACTCGGAGATTGCCACCGATCTCCACGCACTGGAAAATCCGAAATTGTAAGACCCTAAAGGTCAACCTCGGCAAAACCAGATCTATTCTCCATATACTATAAGACCTCAACAGGCATGACAAACTGTAAGACCTTAACATGCATGAAAAATCCTACAGTTTAGGCTATACATTGCATTTGTAAGAATCCCGAAAGGGCATACCCTCGGTGTAGATGCCTAAAACTACTTTTCGGGATCAAAACAGCTCCGGCCAAACGCACATGACTCCGATCAAAATGGATGCTTCAGCCTAAAAAATGCGACTCGGGGATGCCCGACTGTTGCTAAAAAAATCCTCTAAATCTACTTCGGAAATAACCGGTTAAACACAGGCTTCCCTCAATAGGCGGAAAAATAAATGAGTCCCGACCACGTCGGCTCCAAAATTGCAAAAACGTCGATCTACTCAACCTACGAGCTATGAACCTTCCGAGGTGCTCGAAACATCACTGACTACGACTTGAAATCGAGGTTCTTTTAGAACCGGCGACGGGTCAGGCAAAATAATCAATAAGACCTTAACAAGAGGAAACAAATCCTACAAAAAAACTTCGAGCCTCATATCAAATAGGGTAAGTGCCATTGTCTCCGGCTAAGCAAGCTTCCGGGCCTCACATCAAAAGGTATCTACGACCGTACATCGTAAGAGCCATTGTCGCCAGCCTAAAAATTAACAACTTGAGGATTAAAATGAGATTGAACCGTAACCCGATTCGAAGACCAGATCCAAAATAGTTACGCAAAGTCTCCGGGCCTCACATCAAAAGGTCTCTACGACCGTACATCGTAAGAGCCATTGTCGTCGGCCAAGCAAAGCCTCCGGGCCTTATATTAAAAGGTCCCCACGATCGAACATCATAAGTTCCATTGTCGCCGGCTAAGGAAGCCTCCAGGCCTCATACTACAAGGTCTCAATGACCAAGCAACAAGAAGGCCACCACCACTAGCCGAGAGCTCAAATTAGATTAAAGGGTCAATTACAACTCGAGTCGCAACACTACTCGAAGACTGGACCCAAAAATCATAATACTCCCAAAAGCATGACATCGATGCCATTATCTCCAGCTGGAACCTCCAAAAAGATTAAAGGGTCAATTACAGCTTGAATCGCAATCCGACTCGGAGACTGGACCCGGACAATTGCCAAACGCCCAAAGGCAGAAAGTAAGAATCCTTACCGCCGGCCCAAACGGGTTCAAGGGTAAATTAAGCTCGAGTCAGATCCCGACTCGGAGACTGATCCCGAGGAAAATTCAACCACAAAACACCGGAAGGCACAACCCAAACAATGATATCAATGGTCGAGACAAATCTCCAGGCTGCACGCCGCAAAATCGCTTCGACCTAGGAGCACAAAGGGTCATCACCCTCTGCCCAAGCAGGCAAAAAAAGGCTGGGAGGCCAGTTGAAGCTCGAGCCATAATGTGATTCAGGGAATAGTTCCAAAATTGGTCTACACGTCCGATAGCAACGACAGAAAAAAGGTACAAAAGGCATAATGCTTTAAAACTCTTCTTATATTACATACGAAAAAACATTCTCCACTTTCAGGCATGCCCTGCGCGTACCGGGAATCAGGTTACAAAATGGTAGAATCTATATCTTTGCACCAAAGAGCTACAACCCATCAAGTTCGCTCTCTGCAACATCCACGAGGAGGGACCGAGCGTCACCCTCGTCCGCCCTTGCTTGAGCTAATTCCTCCGAGAGAATAAAGCCTCTCGCTCCAACCTCCTCGAATACTTCTCTCCAGGATCGGCAGCTAACATATTCCTCGATCCTCCTCTCACGATCAAGGGCTTGCCTCAACTCGGATTGAGCGTCAGAATCCTTCTTTATGCAAAACGCCATCTCACGCTCAACCCTGGTTCGGCTTAACGCCGCTTCTGCCCGGGCCTCAATTATCTCATCCATAACCTTCGAAAGGTCAGACTCAAGTATCTCGATCATATCTGCCCTAACTTTGGCGTTACCACGGGTAAAGTTAAGATGGACCTCGAAGGCAGGGATCCTAGCCGAGGCACTCATCTCCTCCAAAGCTTGAGTCTACACTTGAGCTCTCAGCTCTTTGCAAGCGGCCCTGACACGGTGCACATCACCTTTAAGGTACTCCAAGGCCTCTGCCTTTTTCTACAACTAATATGTCAAGAGGAAATTAGCCTAAAAGTTAGAAAGATGCGAAGAATGCACTGCAGGAAGTTACCTGCTCCACCAAATAGCTCTCATGGTTCGAGCTCCGATACGCCTTATATCGCCAATGCTGCAGCTCAACTTCTTTCTCCTGGCAAAGAAGCCTAAGGGATTCTCCCTTATCCAGAATCCATTGGAACTTGGCCTTTTGACGAAATAACTCGGACTTAAGCCTATCACAGGCCTGCGCAGGAAAAATTCAATAAGAAGAGGAAGATGTGGGGTATGGGAAAATTTGCGAACAAACTCACCTCAAAGTGAAGATGACAGATTTCCTCCAGATCAAAACACGCTCATGTTAGTACTACTCCTACAACCCTAGAAGAACCAGTTCCGGGAATAACGTGCCCGCCCAAGGGAGCCGTCCGCCGAGAAACAGGCGTCCCGAGGACAGCCGACTCGGGCGATTCCCCATCCTCAGAAATACGAGCCCGACCGGTACCACTAAAGGCTCCTTTGCATTGTGGTATCCAGTCCCTCTTGTTACTTCTGTCTCTCGACCCAGAGGCCGACAACTTCATTTCCTCTCCGGAAAAGCACTGCTTCACCCCGAAGAACTGCCCAATATCTACAAAATAGCAAATTCAGCACAAAGGAGATAGGAAAATGTCACCTCGGGTACATGTCAGCAGGAGAAAAGCAACATACACACATACCTTGATGATCTACTCCCCACCTGATGTGAGACATAGCTCGCCACTTGTGCTCGTCGCAAGACGAGTGGGTCACCAACCTCCGAACCCAGCCGGGCAAATCATAAACTGGGCCTAGCATCCACGAAGTTGCTACAACAAGGCATTGGTTACTTGGCCGATTCTCACCATGAACAAAATCTGAGAGAGTGATAAAGAGCCTTACTTACGTGCGTGATTCCACCTTTCGGGGAATGGCAGAAACTCTACAGGAATAATATCGATCGTCCCGACTCGAACAAACCAACTGGCCCACTCTCAATCTCCGCCTTCCTCATCATTAATGAGGAAGGGCGTAGGCGAATGACCCCTCAAGGTTAACATTCCTCGATGATGGAAAGGCCGATATAGCCTGATGAGATGGTCAAGCGTGAATTCAAGCCCGACCTTCTCCGCAAAGAATCTTATCATCAGCACCGTTCGCCAAAACGACGGGTGGATCTGCGCCAGAGTAACCCGATACTTCTAGAAAAAATCAAGCACGACCTTATCAAGAGGGCCAAATGCAAAGGGATATAGGTACACACTTAAAAACACCTCAACAGAGTCCGCGATGCCTTCACTTGGGGCAAACACCCGCAGTGTCGCCCCCTGCTCCACCCGCAATATTGCCTCGCCATCTCCAGATTTTCCTCTCTTATCAAAGATGCCGTCTCCACAGCTAAATCCTTCAACTCTCCAGCGCCAGGGACAACACTCTTCGCCTTTTGCCATACTGGTTCTGAGGTGGTCGCCGTAACTATGATAGAACCAGCAAAATAAAGCAAAGAAGCACCAACGCTTTTCACACTCTAAAAGACAGGGAGCCCTATGTCGAAACAGGAGGGAAGCTACCCAAAAATAGTGAAGTCTCACAGATAGGCCAAAGCCACCCCTCTTATATATATAGAGGCAACGATGAGTTGCCTGCCAGATGTAAGCTCCAGGCCTCGATACAAACCGACGGGTAGATGCCCGACCCAGGAAACATCTTCTAACAGGCAACTAAGCTCGATGAGACTCACGAATTATCTTCATGACTTGAGACATAGTTTCGCATTCAGAGCCCCCAGCCCCCAAGAAACAGGGTCACGATGAGCTCCAAAGCACCAATACCAAATGCAAGGCGTGCGCTTCAGCGCGCAATTCCTTCTCCGGAGGAGTAAGACTCGGGAGCTCTGATCTCCAAAGCTCCATGAGGCCTCGAAGAAGAGCCCCAAACATAGGCAAACTCCTCAAACAGAAGCTAGCCTTACACTCTCTGAAAGAGTTATTCGCTTCAAAATCAACAAGGCTCACCGAAGCACCCAAAGATGACCTTCATCGAGGGTAGCATTCCCGAAGGTCTCATAATTAGACGCGTGATCTCCAAACGAACCAGCGGTCCCCCATTGCTCGAGCTCGGTCGGTCGGCCCTCCATCAGTCCGAAGTGCGACAGAAAAGGTCAGGAAAGAACCTTGTCAGTCAGCTGGAGGCCAGAACAAGCTATCATGAGACTACGACGACCCATAAACAAAAGAAGGCATTCAAAAACCCCGAAGGGCGTAAGAGCAAGCAAACACCAAGAGGGGAGCAGAAGTCTATCTCATGCGGCCTGAAGGGATCATTTACATACAGATCTATAAGGGCCCCGAGGTAGCCCAAAAGTGGCCTGCATCCAGGGCAATACTGATAAGTTAGGATTTTTACATGATTATTCCCTCTACTTGCTATTGCTTTTGTTACAAATTGCCACAAAATAATCCCAAAATACTTACAAGTTGTGCTTGATTGCAGGTTTGGGCTACAAGATGATAAATGTCAAAGATCGGCTCAAAACGGAGTGAAACCTGCCAAGTGTCAAAGACCAAGTGAAGTGAGGAACAGAAAGACCTAGCGCGGACCGCACTGTTATGCTACGCGGCCGAGCTAGGAGATTCAGAGACTGGCTAATTCAAGGGTAGTCCGCATTGCCGTGCTCTATTTATATGCGGTCCGCGCTAGTGAGGTTCAGAGACCAACAATTGCAAGACAAAGTCCCACGTGGCCGCGCTATATTTCTACCCGGTCCGCGTGGATGAGATTTTGAGAGTTTGACTTTTGGCCAAATATGTCAGTGCGGCCGCGCTCCATTTATACACGGTCCACGCCAGTTTCACACCGTGGCCGCACTACATTTCTGCGCGGTCCACGGTCCCAACTTCAGAGAGTAGAGTTTAAGAGTCCAAGAGCCAACACGGCCGCGCTACCTTTTTGCGCGGTCCGCGCTGACCCCGCATGGGTAGTTTTGTCCAGTTTTTCTAGCCCGGTATAAATAGGATATTTTACCATTTTTAGGTCAAGTTTTATATTCTGAACAAGAGTTGTGCTCGTGAGAACCGTGTTTTAGCCTATTTTAGGCATTTTAGCATTAATTCTTCCATAGATTCTTGTAGTTTAACTTAAGCAATTAATTAATATGCTTAGTTCTTCATCTATTTCTTCTGTTTCTTCTTTAATTATGTCTAGCTAAACCCATTAGCTAGGGTTGTAGCTCAACCTTAGTGTGGGTAATTGATGGGTGTTGCTTCTTAATGATAGATTGATATTGGGTGTTTGTTATTTTGGTTAATTTATGCTTTAATTAAGGATTGGTGGTTGCAAACATTGATTCTAGCTTAGTGGATTTTGACTCTTCTCGAGAAAGAGAGTCCATGACCCCAAAATTAACCCAACAAGGAATTGGGATGGACCCATGAGAAATGGTAGTCCCAATTAACGGGTTAAATCTCGAGAGAGTAATCACCCTACTTGAACCCTAGTTGCTTGGTCTAATTGGCCTACCCAATTGGTCTC
>MU784035.1:66454-77660 GCA_026770625.1 Nicotiana glauca | reverse complement strand
TTAGTTAACCACCTAGGTGATGCCACGACCCTAGTGCCTTTCTCTATCTTAATTACAACTTAGAAAATATCCCTTTAGCATAATTTAGTCTTAATCCTTAGTTGATACCCAAAAATGTTAGGAGTGCAATTAGAAGCACAAACACATTCTTAGTCTAGATAGATACGCAGCTCCACTCCAAGCTCTCTGTGGAAAAATCGACCCCGATACCACTATTCAGGTAAAAGCTGTAGCACCCGCTCTTCCTACCATTGTGTAAGGTCAAGTTGGCAGCGATCACTTTTTGGTGCCGTTGCTGGGGAGCTTACGGTGTTGACTATCTTTGTAGCTAGTTTTGTATTTTGCTTCTCTTTCCTTCTTTTACTAACTTTATTTGTGTCGATCCATCAGGTACACATGGATCTAAATGGAAATGACCTTCTTGGCAACGTGGTCGCGGGGGAGGAGGTTGAGGATCTTGAACAAGAAGATGTATTACCTCAAGCTCCAAGGAGAGGACGAAATGCCAGTGCAAATGCTAATGCAAATGCCAATGAAAATGAGAACGTACCAGACCCTCCTCCGCCTCCACCAAGAGTAGCTCCAAGAGTCCTTCCAAACCAGGGTTATGCAAGTGCCATAGTTCCTCCCCGAATCCAGGCGAGGAATTTTCAAATCACCAATGTTATGTTGACTTTGCTCGAACAGAGAGGGTATTTTACGGGCGCCTCTGACCAAAATGCATACAAGCACTTGAAGGGGTTCGTAGATACTTGCTGGGGTAGTAAACAAACAAACGTGTTAGATGATGCTTTGAGATTGAGGATTTTCTTGTTCTCTCTTCGGGGTAAAGCATTGGATTGGTTAGAAAGGCTTCCAAATCATTCCATCACAATGTGGGATGAATTGGCAGATAAATTTATTGCCAAGTTCTTTTCTTCAAGTCACATAGAGGCGCTCCGTGATGAAATTTTGGCTTTCAAACAAGAGCCAACGGAACCTTTGCACGAAATATGGGAGAGATTTAGAACTATGGTTAAAGAGTGTCCAAATAATAATATGAATGATGATGATTCAACAAATATTCTATAGGGGCATCAACACAACCAACCAATGTATTGTGAACCAATTGGCGAGTGAAAATTTTATAAAGCTCCCATATAATGAAGCTTGTGATATGTTAGATGAAATGGCCGATACTTCTTCGGCGTGGCAAAGCCGGGCAAAACTCAAGGTGACCCTAATGTCATACATTTGCATAAGGAGTTGCATGATCACGGCCAAGCCATTGCCGAACTCACAACAACAATGAACCAATTGGCGAAGGCGTAATTGCAACAAGTTTAAAACTCGTACCAAGTCAATGCCAAGGAAGGAGTGAATATGATGAAAAGAAGGCAAAGAGGGCAACAACCTCAAGGAAACTGTGATAACTATGATGATGGTGGTGGTTATTCGAACGAGTGCTATGATGAGAAAAGTGAAGATTGCCAATATGTTAATAACTACCAAGGAAATAGAGGAAACCAGGGAAATAAACAATGGCGACCCCAAGGAAATTGGGGTAATCAACAAGGAGGCGGAAATTGGAATAACACTAATCAACAACATAGTGGTGGAAATTGGAACGGGAACAACCAAAACAACAATTGGGGAATCAAGGAAATAATGGTGGAAATTGGAACGAAAAAATAACAACAATTGGAACAACAAAAATGGCCAAGGTGGGTGGAACAACAATGGTGGTCAAGGTAATCGGGGGCAAGGCTTTCAAAGGCCTCCGATGTTTGAACAACTGAACAACCCGCACCGTTTCAATCTCCAGGGTCTAGTTCTTTGGGAAATGATTTTGGGAGAATTGAAGTTATGTTTAAGCAAATGATGAAGAAGAACCAAGACTCCGATGCTCAATTGGCTTCACACAACACTTCCATCCGTAACTTGGAGGTGCAACTTGGTCAAATTTCTCAATCTTTAAATACTTGCCCAAAGGGTGCCCTACCAAGTGACACGGTAGTAAACCCTAAGGGTGGGCACAACAATAATGTGATGGCAGTGACCACGCGAAGTGAAAGAGGCGGTGATGTGCATGCCTCAAGAGAAAATCAAGTTATGGTTGATGAAGATGAGTTGCGTGATGATGATATGACTTTGGTGGTTGAGGATGTAGTGGAACCCAATGTGAACAACGATGTGCGGATTGATATTAATGATGTTGAGGAGGAGACACAAGAGGTCGTGAACCCGTCTAGGGAACACGTAATTGATATGCCCGAGCCGGTGGTGCCCAAAGCCAAGGCACCCTTACCTAGGCCTCCTCCACCTTACCCTCAAAGGCTAGCAAAGCAAAAAGGAGACAACCAATTCAAGAAGTTCATTGAAATGATGAAGAGTCTTACCATAAATGTGCTATTGGTGGAAGCCCTTGAACAAATGCCGGGGTACGCAAAATTTATGAAGGATTTGGTTACCAAGAAGTGGTCAATGGAGTGTGAAACAATCAAGATTATGCTTCAAGTGAGTTCTATTGTTTATTCTATGGCCCTAAAACTCGAGGATCCCGGAGCTTTCACTATTCCGTGCACTATTGGTAGTGCGGAGTTCGCTAAAGCCTTGTGTGACTAAGGGGCTAGTATTAACTTGATGCCCTATTCGGTTTTCAAGACCCTATGGATTGGTCAACCTAGACCAACTTCCATGCGACTTCAAATGGCGGACCGATCAATGAAACGTCCCTTGGGCATAATTGATGATGTCCTTGTTCATATTGATAAGTTCATATTGCCGGCGAATTTTGTGATATTGGACTGCGAGGTGGATTTTGAGGTGCCAATCATTCTTGGAAGACCTTTCCTAGCTACAAGGAAGGCATTGGTAGATGTTGAAGCTGGGGAGTTGACATTCCGTGTGGGTGATGAGAAAGTGGTATTTCATGTATGCAAATCAATGAGGCAACTCAATAGCCCGGAGGTATGTTCATTTGTGGACATTGTCACAGCCGTGATAGTGGATGACACAAGTGCATTAATGAATGTTGAAGATCCTCTTGAAGCCGTGCTTCTTAACATGGATGTCAATGATGATGCCGGTAGAGTGGAGTGCGTGAATGCATTGCATGGCATGGGTTCATATTCATATGAGCCTAGGAAGCTATCTTTGGACCTAGAGAATCGCAAAACTCCTCCAACCAAGCCACCCATTAAGGAGCCACCGGTGTTGGAGTTAAATCCACTTCCTCCACACCTCAGGTATGAGTTTTTGGGTTCAAATTCTACTTTACCTGTTATTCTTTCTTCGTGCCTAACTAACATGCAGGTTGACGCCACTTTGGCGGTTCTTCAAAAACGCAAAAAGGCGATTGGATGGACATTGGAGGATATTCAGGGGATAAGCCCCGCATTTTGCATGCACAAGATCATTTTGGAGGAGGATGCAAGGCCGTCTCTTGAACATCAAAGAAGATTAAATGAGGCTATACAAGAGGTGGTAAAGAAAGAGGTTATCAAGTGGTTGGATGCCGGTGTGGTTTACCCAATCTCAGATAGTTCATGGACCTCTCCGATCCAATGTGTGCCAAAGAAGGGTTGAATGACGGTCGTCACTAATGCCAACAATGAGTTGATTCCTACTCGAACGTTTACGGGTTGGAGAGTGTGTATGGACTATAGAAAGCTTAACAAGGTAACAAGAAAAGATCATTTCCCACTACCATTCTTGGACCAAATGCTCGATCGTCTTGCTGGTTGGGCCTTTTATTGTTTTCTAGATGGATACTCGGGGTACAATCAAATTCTTATTGCCCTGGATGGTCAGGAGAAGACAACCTTTACATGTCCTTATGACACATTCTCTTTCTCGAGAAATCCATTTGGACTTTGTAATGCCCCGACGACCTTCCAAAGGTGTATGATGGCAATTTTCACCGACATGGTGGAGGATATCTTGGAGGTCTTTATGGACGATTTCAGCGTGGTAGGAGATTCATTTGAGGAATGCCTAGTGAACTTGGATAAGGTGTTGGAAAGATGTGAAGAAACCAATCTTGTGCTCAACTGGGAAAAATGTCACTTTATGGTGCAAGACGGTATTGTATTGGGTCACAAAATCTCAAAACATGGAATTGAAGTCGATAAGGCAAAAATTGAGGTTATCTCAAGGCTCCCTCCCCCTACTTCTGTCAAAGGGGTGAGGAGTTTTCTTGGTCATGCTGGGTTCTACCGGCAATTCATTAAAGACTTCTCAAAAATTGTGAACCCATTTTGCAAATTGTTGGAGAAGGATGTCAAGTTTGTCTTTGATGAGAAATGCATGGAGTCTTTTGAGCTATTGAAAAACAAGTTGACCACAACTCCTATCATCACCACACCTAATTGGGAATTGCCCTTTGAACTTATGTGCGATGCGAGTGATGTGGCGGTAGATACGGTGCTAGGCCAAAGGATCAGCAAAATGTTCCATCCTGTGTATTATGCTAGCAAAATAATGAATGAGGCCTAAAGAAACTACACGATGACGGAAAAAGAGCTATTGGCTATTGTGTTTGCGATGGGGAAATTTTGACCTTATCTTATGGGGGCAAAGGTGATCATACACACAGACCATGCAGCCCTCCGGTATTTGATGACAAAGAAGGATTCGAAAGCAAGGTTGATGAGAAGGGTGCTACTCCTTTAGGAATTTGATCTAGAGATTGTGGATAGGAAGGGAAGCGAGAATCAAGTTGCGGACCATTTGTCCCAGCTAGAGGAAGAGGGGAGACCATGCAATGGTGTTGAGATAAATGATACTTTTCCCGACGAGCAGCTTTTTTCCGTTTCTATGTGTGATATACCTTGGTTCGCGGACATCGCCAACATCATTGTGACCGGTAATTTCCCGTGTGAGCTCTCTTCCAACCAAAGGATGAAACTCAAGCGGGATAGCTTGGATTTTTATTGGGATGATCCGTATTTGTTTAAAATTTGCACGGACGGGGTGATAAGAAGATGTGTACCAGAAAGTGAACAAATGAACATATTGGAGGCTTGTCACTCTTCTCCTTATGGTGGCCATCATGGGGGTGAGGACATCGTCAAAGGTTTTCAGTTGCGGCTTCTATTGGCCGACGTTGTTTAAAGATGCTAGCGACTTGGTGAAGAGATGTGATGCATGCCAAAGAGCCGGCAGGATTTCAAAGAGGGGTGAAATGCCTCTCAATACAATTCTCGAGGTGGATATTTTTGATGTTTCGGGTATTGATTTCATGGGCCTGTTCGTGAGCTCTTGTGGGAACACGTATATTCTCGTGGCGGTGGACTATGTTTCAAAGTGGGTTGAAGTCGTGGCTCTACCCAACAATGAAGCCCGAAGTGTCGTGGCGTTCTTGAAAAAGAGTATCTTCACTAGGTTTGGCACCCTTCGTGCTATCATTAGTGATGGGGGGTCCCATTTTTGCAACAAGGCTTTCGACTCATTGCTTGCTAAGTATGGAGTTAACCATAAAGTGACCACCCCCTATCATCCGCAAGCTAGCGGTTAAGTGGAAGTCTCAAATTGGGAAATAAAGAGTATTTTGTCCAAAACAGTAAATGCTAATAAGACCGATTGGTCGAAGAAATTGGATGATGCTCTTTGGGCTTATCGGACGGCTTACGAGACTCCAGTTGGTATGTCTCCATATCGGTTGGTGTTTGGTAAGGCTTGCCATCTTCCGGCGGAATTAGAACACAAGGCTATGTGGGCGTTGAGGAAGTTGAACTTGGAATAGGATGTTGCAGCCAATCTCCGAGTGGAGCAATTGAATGAACTTGATGAGTTTAGATTTCATGCCTACTCCAGATCGTCCTTGTATAAGGAAAAGATAAAGTACCTTCACGACAAATATGCTCGGGGTAAAGAATTCAAGGTGGGCGATATGGTTCTTCTTTTCAATTCCCTGTTAAGGTTATTTCCGGGGAAGCTCAAATCTAAATGGAGTGGTCCTTTTGAAGTGGTATTTGTGACTCCTTTTGGTGCTCTTGATCTCAAAAACAAGAATGGTGAAGTATTCCGGGTCAATGGGCATCATGTCAAGCATTATTTGGGAAAGTTTGATGACAGCCACATGGTGGACTCATTTATTTGAAGTGATATGATGGTAACATGCGTCGTGCCGCGATGTTAAATCAGGCGCTTCTTGGGAGGCAACCCATGTCTTTTTCTATTTCTTTGATTTTTTTTGTAGACTAAGATTTTTGGGCTAATGGTTTGCGATATGTTGCAGGGATAATGTTGGAGCAGTGCACAACAAAAGCACAAAATGTCAAGTCTCTGAAGTTTGCCAATGCGTCTGCACTACATAACAGTGCGGTCCGCGCTAGCTTGTGCAATGGTGTCCCAGTCTCTGAAGTAAACAACATGGCCGTATCACATTTCTGTGCAGTCCGCGCTGGGAGAACCAAGTAATACATGCTCTATGAAGTTTCCCACACGGCCGCATAGCATAACAGTGCGGTCCACGTGGGAAGCTAGATTTAGTTATGCTGGACATAAATCCAGCACGGTCCGCGGCCATTTTTGTGCAGCCGCGCTGGTAGGTAAGTGAAGGGACCCACGGTTTTCTATAAATAGGGACCCAAGGCCTCATTTTACCCTTTTCGCACTCTAACTTTCTAAGCCTATTTTCTACTATTCACCTGAGACATTTGCATCAATTAGTTTGATTCCTCATCATTCCTGGTAACATATCTTGCAATTTCATTCATTATTTTTAATTTTTCATTATTTTGTTGCTTCCGAGTAGTATAACTTCTTATTTCTTCCCATTTCTCTTAGGTTTAATGATTAGATTAGTTTTTTTGTGTTAATTTTGAACACCGGGCATAAATTTCTATATGGTTAATTGAGTAGGGACAACTAGGACCCAAAATTGCTCAAAAATAGACTTAAATGCAAAACCCTAACTCAGTTAAAATCCTTGGCCCAGCGCGGCCGCGCATCATTTCTGCGCGGTCCGCATCGATTTTCTTGTGTGCTGTTTGATACCAGTGCGGTCGCATCGCATTTCTGCGCGGTCCGTTCTGACCAAACGCGGCCGCGGTCCATATCATTGTAGACCGTGTTGGGGAGATTCAGAGAGGCTTGTTTTGGGATAGTTGCTCAGCGCGGCCGCGCTTCAATTTTACGCGGTCCGCGCTACCCCAGCGCGACCGTGTGACTCTTTTGTGCGGTCCGCGCACATCTGTTCTGCTACACTGCTTTTGTGTCATGAAATTAACTGTGTTCTCCTCTTGTGTTCTTCATCTAGTACACTGCATGTCCTTAAACTAACAATGTTAGATATGTATTCGTTTTGCAGATCATGGTTAAAAAATGAGGCGGTAAACAACCGCAACAATCCGGGAGAGGTGGTGCCTCCCGAGGTTGGAAAGGAAATAAAATTGTTAAACTCACTCCCCAGGCTCGGGAAAACATCAAAAAGACCCGTAAGCTGATACGGGCTACTGATAGGGCTGCCTCTCACTCTTCGGGGAGTGAGTATGCACCATCCAGGAGCATCACCTCAGAGTCTGCCCCCACTCACATCACTGACCCCACTCCAATTACATGACACTCCTCCACCTTCACCCTCATCCAAAAGACCAATCAACGTAGTCTCAGATTCGTCTGGTGAGTCCATAGCAAGAAGTAATGCACAATACTCCACCTCCCCCACAACTTAATTATCTAGGGAGAGTGCATGATATGGTGAGGGGGGTGAGCCTCAAGTCGGGGGAGTTGATCGAACCAGAAAACCTAAATCCTGGGCAGACAGATTTGTTAGTGAGTTGGCATTCCACAAATTTAGAGAGTGGTGGCCCGTGCGGAACTTGATCCCGAAGAGGACATTCATTGACAAAGATCTTGTACCTCTCAACCCAAAGGTGCAAGAGCAATTCCGTACAAGAGATGACTGGAGCTTCTTCAAGGAGAGATGTATTGATGCCAATGAGCATATGGTGAAAGAGTTCTATTGTAATGTTTCTCATATAGTTAAGGAAACAAAGGTGACGAAAGTGCAGGATAAAATGGTGGTTTTTGATGGGAAGTCCTTGAATGACTACTTGGGGTTCAAGGAGGAGGATGAATCGGAGTATTTAGCTAAGCTAGTAATGGGGGAGGAAGTGCGTCCTTGGTTGGCCGACTACTTGGCAGCCCCGGGCACTGTTCCAAAATGGCTGAAAGAGGAGGAGAAGAGTCTGCGGAACACCTTCAGTTTTGAAGCTAAGGGTTGGCTGACTTTTGTTTGTAGTAGACTTGATCCTTCCACCCACGATCACACAGTTCCTCTTGCCCGGGCTGTTCTTGTGGCATCCATCATGGCTGGGCTTCCTCTCAATATGGGTAACATCATCTCGAGGGTGATCTCTGCTGTCGGACAGTCAGACAACTCAAAGTCAAAGAAGTACCAGCCACCCATCTCTGCCGCACCTGGCCCGTCTGAGGAGCCAGTTGTGGTAGAGCTTCCTACTGGGCCATCCACCATTCTTGCTACTACTGACGGTGAAACCTTGCCCCCAGGTCCTTCTTCTGTTGTCGGCCCTTCTACTTCAGCTGACCCGTCAGTCCCTTTATCAAAGACTCATCGGTTCACTGCCCACTCGCTTAGTCAGTCTTTAGCCAGTCTGAACAATATGTCAACTGTGACATCCAAGTTGTCCACCTTGGCTACTACAGTTGAGGCCCAGTCAGCACCAGCCACTGTTCAGATTCCTCCTTCTATTGAGGAGACATTGGAGAAGCTCCTGGCCAACCAGGAGAAGATTTTAGAGACTCAAACCACCTTGACTAAGGAGGTAGATTCGCATGGTAAGGCTTTGAAGGAGCTTGCCAAGGAACATAAGAAGATGAGAAAGTCAAGCGTGTCGAGGGAGTCGGTGAAGAAGCTTCGAGCTGACGTTGACAAGCTATTGGCAGACAATATGCCTTTAGACTTGATATTTGGGGATCCAACCCTTGACCCAGCAGCATCTCAGCCACAGCAGGAGGAGGAGCCTAGGCACCCAAGGAAGAAGAGGAAGCTTCCTAGCACTGAGGGTGTAGTGATCGAGGTAGCACAGGTTCAAGAGGGTCCCTCCAGTGTTGCACCATATGTTCAACCGATCCATGACCCGACCCCTGTCCCAGCAGTAGAGCAGCAGAAAGTCGGGAACCAGTCTGAGGTTCCCACCAGTACAGAGGAGCATGGGACCACTGAGCAGCCCATGCAGACGGATTAGGCTTAGGGAGCCATTCTATAACCTTTATCTGATTTTATGCTTATTTTGGTAGTTGGCATTGGGGACAATGCTAGCTTTTATACGTGGGGGTGCGCCCTACTATTTTTATTTGATACACTTGGATGACTGTATATATTTGATTTTTAGTTCATGATTATTAGATTTGATAGTTGGCCTGTATATAATTTCTCATTTTGGCTACTTCTCTACTTTATGTATATATTCATCCCCTGCTGTATATTCTACTCCCCTATTGTACATATTCATTCGATTTTTCTATTTTCGTTAAATTTTTTTGTTTTTAGCTTCATAGTTAGGCTCGTAGCATTTTGTTTTGGTTTTGGCACTTTCAATAAGCCCTTGGTTTTCTTAATGCCACGGTTCTTTCCAAGCGAAGAGTATTGTGCAAACCGGGTGGCTCTTCCTAATGATAGATGGCGTGACAACCTTCTTAAGGGTTTGAGTCCGTTTTTGATTTTCTTCTTTTGATTTTGATATTTTGTAGTTAAGGGTACCTCAGGCAAAGCTTCACTTGGGCCTAACACATTTGCCTTTGATCCCATGGTCAAAGACATAATGTTGTGTTTAGGATAGTGAAAGTCGTGGCCTTGAGACTCTTGTGTTGACCAAACAATCATCATGTGGTCGTGTTGGACCATTGTGCGCTTGAATCGTAACTAAGGTCGTTGTGGGCCCTCAACTCAATGTCTTTAGCAATCCTTGAGTGTGTGTGGTAAGAATTCTAATTGTGAGTCCAAGTCGCGAGCCGATGGTCTAGAACTTGCCCCGGATGTTTGTTGAGGTGAAATGCTAGGTGAAATTTGAATTGAGAAGTGATTATAGGCTCTTCTTGATCCAAATGATAAGTTGAAAAATTCCATAGCCTACCAATGAAATGATTCCCTAGTTAACCCTTTTGAGCCTTAAACTTTTTTCTTTCAAGAACCAAAGCTACAAGCTAATATCCGTTTTTAATGAGACCCTTTCTTTGCACCCAAATCTTCCCTTGAGCAAATGACAAATGTCTAAGTTTGGGGGGAGAAGCAAGAAAGGAAATAATATGGTAAAACTTACAAAAGTAAAAGAAAAGGAAGGCAATGAAAAAGAAAGAAAAGAAAAGACAAAAACAAAGACCAATGTGAATAAGAACAAAAAAAAGGGATTCAAAGAAAACAAAAATGGCCTTTCTCTCTTGCCTTTCTCTCTCTCTGATAATTAAATATCGAAGTGTAAAGGTCCATCCTCTCTTGCCTTTCTCTCTCTCTGATAACGCACGCCTATCTCTAACGGTAACACTGCTTCTCCTCCGGCAACGCCCAGCGCCGGCGATAACCAAGTAAGTACGATCCTTTCTCTCTCCTTTCCCTCTCCTTTCTCTTTTTTTCTCTCTCTCTTTTCTCTTCCCTATCTCTCTCCCCGGTCTCTGTCTTCCTTCCCCTTTCATCTAACCCTAGCAGCAGCTTTTCCGGCGACCCACCCGCGCAGGCTCGTAGCTCTTCTGCTTTCCCGGCCCAGCAACACTACTCTCCCCTGTGCTTCCCCCTTTCTTCAAACCCTTCCTTTCTCGGGCAGGTACTGTTTTCCGACGGCTTTTCCGGTGACAACCCCCCTTTTTTCTTGGCCTCGGGATTTGCTGTGTGTATTGCAGGTAGCACTTTTGGTGACTTTTGGTGGCTGTTCGGCGACGGGTGGGAGGTGCACGGACAAGCTTAGCGGAGCAGGCCAATTGACAATCACAAAGGACGTCGGGTTCCAAAGCACCTAGGCTATATTTGCGGGATTTGCTGCAGCTGACCAGGCAAGTGCGAAGCATACGGGCGAGTTGAGCGGAGCATCTCTAGGGGCATCAAGGCATACTTCCAGGTTCTGTCCATCAGGAGTTTACCTCCCGTTTTCCTGTCTCTTTCTCTCTGTTGGATAATTTGTGGCTATTTAGTTAGCATCATTTTAAGTGTACTCCTAGTATTTGTAGTATACCTGTAGTTGCAACCGGATATTGTCTGGTTTGGGTC
>MU784035.1:16976-60224 GCA_026770625.1 Nicotiana glauca | reverse complement strand
GGGGGTGAGAAGGGGGGTGGGGAGGGGGTCAGGGGCTGGGACGAGAGGTAAGGAGGGTAGGGGAAAGAGGGAGGTTGTTCATTGAGGATCGGGTCATGGAACATAGGCACGCTGACGGGTAAGTCTATTGAGTTGGCCAAGATTCTCCAGAAGAGAAAAATTAATATAGCTTGTGTCCAGGAGACTAGGTGGGCAGGGTCAAATGCGAGGGATGCAGACAGTTATAAGTTGTGGTACTCTGGAGCCATGAGGGGTAAGAATGGAGTGAGTATCTTGGTGGATAGGGATCTTAGAGAGTCTATGGTTGAGGTTAGGAGAGTGAATGATCGACTAATGTTTATTAAGTTGGTGATTGGTGAGTGCACCCTCAATGTAGTTAGCACTTACGCACCACAAGAGGGCTTGGATGAGGAGGTTAAGAGGCACTTTTGGGAGGGCCTGGATAAGATTGTGCGTAGTATACCACCTACTGAAAAGTTATTTATTAGAGGGGATTCTAATGGCCATATTGGGGTGGCTACGGGTAGTTATGGCGAGGAGCATGGAGGCTTTGGCCTTGGGGATAGGAACAGAGGAGGTACGTCGCTGTTAGACTTCGCTAAGGCTTTCGAGCTGGTGATTGAGAACTCAACTTTTCCGAAGAGGGAGGAGCATCTGGTTACTTTCCGAAGTTCGGCGGCGAAGACTCAGATCGATTACCTCCTCCTCAGAAGGTCTGATAGAGGGTTGTGCAAGGATTGCAAGGTTATCCCGGGGGAGACCCTCGCAACTCAGCATAGGCTCTTAGTGATGGACATTGGCATTATGATGAAGAGGAAGAAGAGGTATTCTCATGGCCGACCGAGGATTAGATGGGGAGCTTTGACCAAGGATAAAGCCCAGGAATTGGAGGGGCGGTTATCGGCTATGGGATCTTGGAGGAGTAGTGGAGACGCGAGCACTATGTGGTTACATGAGAAAGACGGCGAGAGAGGTGCTAGGTGTATCGAAGGGTTTTTCTGGTAGGCACCAAGGAGACTGGTGGTGGAATGACACAGTCCAAGGTAAAGTGGAGGCGAAGAAGGTAGCGTACGCGAAGTTGGCAGGGAGCTCAAGCGAGGAGGAGAGGAGAGCGAATAGGGAGAGATACAAAGTGGCTAGGAAGGAGGCGAAGTGAGCAGTCATGGAGGCTAAGAATGCAGCGTTTAGCCATTTATACTAGGAATTAGGGGAGAAAGGAGGGGATAGAAAGTTGTTTCGGCTCGCTAAAGAAAGGGAGAGGAAGGCCCGAGATCTGGACCGAGTGAGGTGCGTCAAAGATGAGGATGGTAGAGTTTTGATGGGAGATCCCCAGATTAAGCAGAGATGGCAGACGTACTTCTATGGTCTTCTAAATAAGGAGGGGGACCGAGATATAGCGCTAGGGGACTTGGGGCATTCGGAGAGTCATTGAGATTTTAGGTATTGCAGGCGCATTAGTGTTGACGAGGTCGTGGGGGCTTTGCGTAGGATGAGTAGGGGTCGAGCGATCGGGCCAGATGAAATTCCGGTTGAGCTTTGGAGGTATATGGGTAGAGCAGGATTGGAATGGCTGACTGGGTTGTTCAATGTAATTTTTAGGACGAAAAGGATGCCGGAGGAATGGAGGTCGAGTATAGTGGTTCTATTGTACAAAAACAAAGGTGATATCCAGTGTTGTAATAATTATAGGGGTATCAAGTTACTTAGCCATACCATGAAAGTCTGGGAGAGGGTGGTGGTACTGAGGGTAAGGAAGACGACGTCTATATCCGATAACTAGTTTGGGTTCATGCCAGGCCGCTCCACCACGGAAGCTATCCACCTTATTAGGAGGTTGGTGGAACAGTACAGGGATAAGAAGAAGGATCTGCATATGGTGTTTATTGATTTGGAGAAAGCTTATGACAAGGTCCCAAGGGAGGTGCTCTGGAGATGCCTTGAGGCGAAGGGCATACCGGTAGCCTACATAAGAGCGATCAAGGACATGTATGACGGAGCTAAGACTAAGGTTAGACTGTGGGAGGCGACTCGGAGCATTTACCGGTTGTAATGGGATTACACCAAGGCTCTGCGCTTAGCCCATTCCTATTTGCCTTGGTGATGGATGCTTTGGAACACTATATTTAAGGAGAGGTACTATGGTGTATGCTGTTTACTGATGACATCGTTCTAATTGACGAGACGAGGACAGGTGTTAACGAGAGATTGGAGGATTGGAGAGAGACTCTCGAGTCTAAGGGTTTCAAATTGAGCAGATCTAAGACAGAGTACATGGAGTGAAAGTTTAGCACTAGTCGAGGGATGTAGGCGGGGACGTGAGGCTTGGGTCACAGGTCGTCCCCAAGAGATAACTTCAAGTACCTTGGGTCGGTGATTCAGGGGGATGGAGAGATCGACAAGGATGTCACTCACCGCATAGGGGCGGGATGGATGAAATGGAGGCTGGCGTCTGGAGTCTTGTGTGATAAGAAAGTGCCACCGATACTCAAAGGTAAATTTTATAGAGCTGTGGTTAGACCGGCTATGTTGTATGGGGTAGAGTGCTGGCCGGTTAAGAACTCCCATATCCAGAGGTTGAAAGTAGCAGAGATGCGGATGCTGAGGTGGATGTGCGGACACACTAGGATAGACAAGATCAGGAATGAAGATATTTGGAGGAAGGTGGGCGTCGCTTCTGTGGATGACAAGATGCGGGAAGCGAGGCTCAGATGGTTTGGGCACGTGCAGAGGAGAAGCATCGATGCTTCGGTGAGGAGGTGGGAGCGGTTGGCCGTGGTGGTTATGAGAAGAGGTAGAGGGAGACCTAAGAAGTATTGGGGAGAGGTAATCAGGCAGGACATGGTTCGTCTGCAGATTTTCGAGGACATGGCCCTTGATAGGAAAGCATGGAGGACAAACATTAGAGTTGTAGGATAGGGGTAGTGGTGCTTCCCTTTCTGCACCCCGGGGGTGAGGCGGGGTTGGATTAGGGTTGATCCTAGATGGCTTGTAGTTTATGTTGAACCCACACTATTCTTGAGGTTTATCTTAGATGCCTTAGACTCTGGTTACTGTTACTGCATGTCATTCATCTTTTGTTTTTATGCTTCTGTTACTATAATGGTTTCTACTTGAGTTACTAATGAATTCTCTTTTCTTTTCTTTTCTTGTTTTCCTTGTTCTCTTTTATTACCGTCGTTCTGAGCCGAGGGTCTATCGGAAATAGCCACTCTGCCCTATCGGGGCAGGGGTAAGGTCTGCGTACACATTACCCTCCCCAGACCCCACTAGGTGGGATTCTACTGGGTAGTAGTAGTAGTAGTTGTTGTTGTAAAGAAAACAAAAGTGAAAAAGGATAGGGAGAAAAGTAGAAAAAGGAGAAATGTGTTGAATTGCATAAGAAAGAGTGATAGTGTGTCTTTTTAACCCCTTGAAAAAGAAGTGAATGCTCTAATGAGTCAAAAAAGTGTGCCAAAATGAAACAAAAGAAGTGCTTAAGGGAAGATTGAACCCACTTGAACAAAAACATATCCTACCCCTACCCAAAAGCCTTTACAATGACTCCAAAAAAGCCCTATATGATCTTGAGTTGAAGGGAACCTACATTAGTGGATACTTACATAAGGGGCAAGCATATGGTACCTAGAGCCTGACTTGTGACCTTTTTTGTGAGAGAAATGAGTGAAAGTCCATCAACCTCGGTTTGTGTGTCATTACTCTAAAAGGTGAGGTTCGCTTAGGGAGAGTTGAGGATGTGTGAGTTTGGGTCCCACAATGACCAAGGTATTTGAGAAAAGCTCTTTGATGAAATGAGTCAACCCTTGATGCTTTGGTGTCACACTTGATCCATAGTTTTCAAAATCTTAAAATGTGTTAATGATGCATTCGTATTGAGGGCAATTGTTAGTCCCAATTGATGCTTGTTGAGGTTACTTTAGGATGGCTGGAAATTCTTGGATTTCCCGTTTAAGGGTGGGTATTATTTGGTTTGCTTGAGGACAAGCAAAGGTTTAAGTTTGGGGGAGTTGATAAGTTAGGATTTTAACATGATTATACCCTCTACTTGCTATTGCTTTTGTTACAAATTGCCACAAAATAATCCCAAAATGCTTACAAGTTGCGCTTGATTGTAAGTTTGGGCGACAAGATGATAAATGTCAAAGATCGGCTCAAAATGGAGTAAAACCTGCCAAGTGTCAAAGACCAAGTGAAGTGAGGAACAGAAAGACCTAGCGCGGACCGCACTGTTATGCCATGCGGCCGCGCTAGGAGATTCACAGAGTGGCTAATTCAAGGGTAGTCCGCGCGGCCGCGCTCCGCGCTAGTGAGGTTTAGAGACCAACAATTGCAAGACAAAGTCCCACGCGGCCGCGCTACATTTCTATGCGGTCCGCGTGGATGAGATTCAGAGAGTTTGACTTTTGGCCAAATATGTCCGCGCGGCCGCGCTCCATTTATACGCGATCCGCGCCAGTTCACATCGTGGCCGCACTACATTTCTGCGCGGTCCGCGGTCCCAACTTCAGAGAGCAGAGTTCAAGAGTCCAAGAGGCAACACGGCCGCGCTACCTTTTTGCCCGGTACGCGCTGACCCCGCAGGGGTATTTTTGTCCAGTTTTTCTAGCCCGGTATAAATAGGATATTTTACCATTTTTAGGTCAAGTTTTATATTCTGAACAAGAGTTGCGCTCGTGAGAATAGTGTTTTAGCCTATTTTGGGCATTTTAGCATTAATTCTTCCATAGATTCTTGTAGTTTAACTTTAGCAATTAATTAATATGCTTAGTTCTTCATCTATTTCTTCTGTTTCTTCTTTAATTATGTCTAGCTAAACCCATTAGCTAGGGTTGTGGCTCAACCCTAGTGTGGGTAATTGATGGGTGTTGCTTCTTAATGATAGATTGATATTGGGTGTTTGTTATTTTGGTTAATTTTATGCTTTAATTAAGGATTGGTGATTGCAAACATTGATTCTAGCTTAATAGGTTTTGACTCTTCTTGAGAAAGAGAGTCCATGACCCCAAAAATGACCCAACAAGGAATTGGGATGGACCCATGAGAAATGGTAGTCCCAATTAACGGGTTAAATCTCGAGAGAGTAATCACCCTACTTGAACCCTAGTTGCTTGGTCTAATTGGCCTACCCAATTGGTCTCAAGAGTGTCAATTGGGCAAAATTGCTCTCTCTACCGAGAGGTCTGAGAGTGGGTACAATTGTGCAACGGTTATAACATTGATCCCAAATATATCAATCTATTATTAGTAGTTTCTACCCGTTAGTTAACCACCTAGGTGATGCCACGACCCTAGTGCCTTTCTCTATCTTAATTACAACTTAGAAAATATCCCTTTAGCATAATTTAGTCTTAATCCTTAGTTGATACCCAAAAATGTTAGGAGTGCAATTAGAAGCACAAACACATTCTTAGTCTAGACAGATACGCAACTCCACTCCAAGCTCTCTGTGAAAAAATCGACCCCGATACCACTATTCGGGTAAAAGCTGTAGCACCCGCTCTTCCTACCATTGTGTAAGGTTGAGTTGGTAGTGATCAAGTACCCCCATAGGCCTTGGAACTCAGCACAACTGGGGAGACTCTCACAGCACCGATCTATTAGGCCGACCTAGAGATTGTCTCGAGATACGAAAATAGGACGAAAAGGAACCTATGTTGATCGACGAAAAATCAAGGCAAACACTTACGTCCAAGTCAAGTATCAGCAATCATCAACACAGAAAAGTACATTCAAAGAGTCTCGAAGGACATGAAGGCATAACAAAAGCAGAACAAATTCGAAAGCAGAGGTCAATGAAGTTCATTTCTCATTTATGAAGTATTCAAGTACAAAAGCCCCCAAGGGGTCACAACGTTCGATTACAAACCCCCCGGAGGGTCATTATATACAAAGTACAAAGGCCTACAAGCATCTACAACTAAAATAGGAGAACGGGGGGGATGTACATGTGATGAAATCCGGGCGCCCGATCCGCCCTTGAGGGTCCATCTCTGGTATTAGTATCCCTGGGCGCCACACCCTCGAGCACGTATCCTCGAGGGTGACTCCTTCGACCTCCGCCTCCCATAGGTTCCCATCTCAATCCCCTGAAGGATCTTCGCCGGGAAGACGAAAGAGAGGAAAAGAAGGGGACACAGAGGAGGCAGAGAAAAGAGACATGGACCGCCGAAGCCAAAGCTTGAAGGTTCGGCAACCCCCTGCCTCAACGGCCGGTGGTTCCACTTTATCCCTTAGGAAAGAAAGAGCCCCAGGAAGAGTGAGCAGCGGTGCATAATCCAAACGGCCGTCCACGCAAAGGTGAAACCAACCCTCAATCCATCATCATCTCGGGCCAACGGAAGAAGCATCGGCCTACACCTCGACGACCACAGCAATATCGGAACAACATGTTTATGTTCCACGAAGGGAGGCCCCGACAGAAGGTCTCGACACGGCCTGGAAGAACTCCTCTTGACAGCCTTGAGATGAAAAACTTTTGTCATGACAATCCAAGGTGAAAGAAGATGATGGGAAGGAATAAGCAAAGCATACCAGCAGAAGTATTAAGATGAAAGATGCAATGCCACGAAACTCCCTTATTTATAGGGAAAAAATGACACGGTCATCGATGCTCTGGAAGATGGACCGGTGAAGGTAATTACTACTTCTTTAAAAAAACAAACCGATGGCAATACTTTTGCCTCGAGGAGCGGAAATGACAGGACATCAAACAGAGACCTACGAGATACGCCATCTGTCACAGAAGATTGCGCCGCGGTTTGAATTGCCAGCTTAATGTCGACAAAAGGAGCTCGAGGAGTCGAGTGTCAGAATCATTTCCTATCACTTCGTCATGAGAAACGCGGAGACTATCTTTACGCAGCAAAATCAGAAAACTTGATTCTTTATCATCGAGACATTTTGGAAGCCTTCTCCTAGACCCCGAGGGTTGAAGGCCACGATCGAGTTCTCGGCCTCAGTGCTCGTCGAGGTTCAGCTCGAAGGAATCAAGGCCCGGAGCCGGGATAAAAGAGGAAGTCTCCTAGGTACATGGCTATATCTGACAAAGCCGGCCTATTTGGAGCCTACTGTGAGGTCTTGCGTCAAGCAGTCCCTTATTTGTACTCTTACAATTAATATACATGTACCATACCGATTCCCCTCGCCTATATAAGGGGGACTCACCCTACCTTGTAACAGACTGATATTGCTCTACTTCTCCACAATGCAATAGTATATATATCTCTCTCTCTCTTTCTTCTAAGATATTTGTCTCCATTGACCCCGAGGTCACCTTATTACTTTATTGTTTTCTTCACTTGCTCTTCATTATTCGGCTCAAGATTGGTAGTATAGAGCTTTATTTATCTATATCTTTACTTGTTATCCCCTTCCCGAATATCCCCGATAAGCTCGAGATAGGCTCAAGGCTCGGCTCCGAGGTATCTACCGACCTGCTTTGCGCCCAGGAATGTCCGCTTACTGGTTCGATTACTTCTTTGACTAACTCGATCTCTACCACTTTACTTCACGTTTTAGCACTAACAACCCTTTCAAACTAGCTCGGGAATAGATCACGTATTTTTAGAATCCTATTTACAAATCTAATTGTTGTTACTATTTTTACGGTAAATATTTATAAAAGTCAATAAAAAGTCAACCTCGAGTATGCACGCTCAGAATCCGATATTAGTCCAAGATCATGACTGTCCATAACACCATGAGTCCAAATATATCATTTATTCTCAAATCAGGCTTTAATTTCATGATCAAATCAAAATATTACTTTTCATGTTTTTTCTCTAAAACCCACATTCTCTCTTTAAATTCCTTGATTTATAAGCTCAAATCCATATATAATTATGATAATTTAAAAGTAGGTTAAGATTACTTACCGCTTGGACTAAGGGTGAAAATCTCTTCAAAATCGCCTTTCCTCGGAGCTAGGGCTTCAAAAATAGAATAAAATGACCAATTCGTGACTTCAACACTTAATATCATTATCAAGCCTTTTTTTTGCGATCATGAAATAGCTATTGCAATCGGGAAGCATGATAGTTCAAGCCTCTTACGCGATCGCAGCAGGTTCCTTGCGACCGCGTTGGCCAACTGGTCAAGTCTCCTCTTTCCACTACACAAACGTAGTTACACTAACGCGATCGTGATTAATGCCTAGATCCTCTTTCCCAATAACAGAGCATCACTAGTGTCGCGGTTAACAAATTCCCCCGGGCCATTTCTTCTACCCGATATGGCTCATGACCACGATCGCGATGCGTTTATGAGCACCAGCAAACCAGCAGCAGTTGCAAAACATTTCCAAATTGTCCGAAACTACCCTGAAACTCATCGAGGCCCAGAGACTCCATCTAATTATTCTAACAAGTGCACATACCTCATACAAAAATTTTGAAAGGATCAAAACACGATTAACAACTTCGAAACCACGAATCAAAGATCAAACCATGTTTTTGTTAACTTTTAAACTTCCAACTTCGCTGAACGCATTCGGATCATACTTAAACCTTTCGGATTATAATCAAATTTTGCACACAACTTCCATTCAACAATACGAAACTATCTTCAGTCCCGGAACAACAATCAAAATCTGATAACTTCAAAGTCAACTATTGGTCAAATTTAAGAACTCTCATATTTTTCAAATTGTCAACTTCCAACAAATAGAGTCAAAATCTTTTAGGAACATTCAAAACTAAAATCGAACATACGCACGATTCAAAAATCATCGTACAAACCTGTTGGAATCCAAGAAAAACGATTTCGAGATCATTCACCCAAAAGTCAAACATTGGTAAACTTTTACAACTTAAGACTTCTAAAATAGAACCAAGTGTTCCAAATTGCTCTCGAACCTTTTGGAACGAAAATTAAGCATATGCGCAAGTCATTAAATATCAAATAAGCCTACTCAAGGTCTCGATCTTAGGATGAAATGGTAGAATTCTAAATGAACGGTTGGGTCGTTACAAGTTTAGGCCTAACTTAGTGACATAAACATATTCACTATTCATATAAAATTCATTTTGATTTTTACATATTTGGTGTTTATCAACTCCAACATAATTTCATGGAGTTTTGAACATCCACAGTTCAAACTCCAGCTTTTTAAACTCGAACAATTTAAAACTCCATGAAAAATTCTAAGAGGCTATTGGAGATTCATCTGTAAAAGTTCCACTTTAGCACATTATGCTGAAGCTTTTTCGTATTTTATTTGTTATTCAAATTTTATTTCTGCACCAAAAATTAATAATCTCAATTATATTTTAAATAGTGCCTAAATATTTACAAGAAATCCATTTTTTTTATTTCACAAATGGGTATGCTAGATTAAATATTTATATAAAGATAAAAAGATCGACCGATACATTTGTACCTGAGATCTTTCTATATATAGTGAGGGTATCCACTTCTATGGCTGTTCTATTCGGAGAAATAAAATAAACATAACCTTTCGGAGAGATGACTGAGCAGTTGATAGCCCCACTCGCCCAAATTTTATAAGGAAAACGTTAGTTGGGCTCACCACTTTTTGGATCCACTATTAGAGTTTAGTCAGCTTTCTAAATGTATTACGTAGCAAAATTGCTTTAGAGGCGACTGTAGTTAAGTCTTCATTTTCAGAACTTGTTTTTTGCAAGACAAGTGTGGATTGCAAGATGGGTTGGGACCAGGGGCGGATTTAGGGGGAGGGGGTTCACCCGAACCGACACTGTATGTATAAGGTAAAATCTGTTTTTTGCCTCTATATATTATGCATCCCTCTGACACAACTCAAAAGCATAGCTTACTAGTCGAGGGGTTCAAAACCTTTGTGGTTCAATTCCCACTCACTACAGTTTCTTCTAAGTTTTTCACTTTTTTTTCTTTTTTGAACCCCTTAGCAGAAATCCAGCCTCCCGGTTGGGGCGAGTTATTGAAGTTTGGTTGGGCTATTATCTCTCATGGCTCACGGTCAATGTGCATCTCGTTAACCAGAATGGAAGTTCCTGCCTGTTCCAAAAAATAAAAAATGTTGCTGCCTGTGTTTCGCATGCATTCCCATTACAACTTCTACTGAGCTTTAAGCAGGTTTTTCCCTTGAGTTCTACGAGCAAAGAATTAATTTTATTGACTAAGACAAATTGTTTTAACTTCAGAATAACAGGAATAGATTACAAAGATAAACAACTAATTAACTGCTAAAAATTTGAGCAAATTTTGTTGCAGCACACTGGGATTCTGTACCTTCTATGGTGGAATATAATGATTGAAGAAGCCTCCGAAGAAAGAAAACAAAATGACAGGATCAGCTGCAAAAAAAAAACTTGGAACTCAAGAACTTCTTGACATGAGTGTAGCCAAAAGTTTAAGCTCCAATTTTCTCAATGTTTTCTGAGACAGTTTTCATCCTTGGTCGAATATCTGGATCTGCCTCGGTGCATGCAAGAGCTACATGAAATACAGCAAGTACTTCCTTTTTAGCATGGATTTCCTGAAGCAACATTGGTTCCACCATGTCCGATAGTGGATTTTGCTCCTCAAATCCCTTTCTTACCCATCTTACAAGATCTGGAACTTCTGTTGAAGTGGAAGTTGTGGGAATTGAGAGGTCTGGAGATTTTCCGGTTAGCAGTTCAAGCAAGACAACCCCGAACGAATAGACATCCCATTTTTGTGTAGGTCTGTTACCAGGGATTCGAGCTTCTGGTGCTCGATAGTTGTTGAGTCGATCTGGTTGAGCAGGCTTCAAGTAAGGAAGGGCTCCACCCATAAAGCCACCAGAAGAGGAGGGGTTGTTTCCCGTGATATTAATCAACCGATTGAGGCCAAAATCAGAGACATATGGCTGCAGTTCATTATCAAGGAGAATGTTGGATGATTTGATGTCTCCATGGACAAATTTCCTTGGGCTACACTCATGGAGATAAGCTAAACCTCTCGCTATTCCCTTGGCAATTTTCAGTCTCGTTGACCAGGTTAAGCTCGGCGATGGTTGCCCATTTCTCCCTGTGTAAAGGCAAACCAGAGTTTCAATCACAACATTTGCAACACTATAACAAAAAAGATATAAGTTAATAACTTTTCAGCTCAGTATTAACATTACACTAGAGGCAAATCGACGTTCATATTAACTCGGTTATGCACAATCTGTTTGAGCATGAAATAACTGTTGCTACATTGATAACTTCAGACTACCACATGGCAATTCAATTCAGAAGCAGAGATAAAAGAAGAGAAGAAAAGGAACAAGTCCTTAACTTCTTCAGAATGCAAAAGGAAATACTCTACAGTCAAATTCCAGTTACATAATCTTAAAAGTGTATATTAAGAAACCAGGAATTTCGGGTACCATATAACCAATGATATAGAAGTATATGGCTTTACCGAAGAAGAACCAAATATGTTGTCCGAAAGCAAGCACTTGCTACTGGCTAGCAGTAGTGTTACCGATTCATAGTGACAAGTATATAGAGTAGTGGAGTAGATATTTGATAAATGTAACAACATTTTGTGTCAGGGGCAAAAATCTTAATTAAAAAGATGAACATCGATGCCGCTATACCAACAGCAACAGTTCAAAAATCATATGCAGAACAATCCACCTCAAGGAAGAAGTCCCACTGGATGGTAGTTACCAGACCAGATAACTACACATTCTGGTTTCCTTCGAAAAAAGAAAACATCCATACAGTCAAAATGCACCAGTCAGCGAGATTCTCAAATTCTTGAATATTAGCATATGCAAATCAGGTAATAGATCTCGAAAAGACATAATTGACCTAGTCGTATCCAGATGCAGTTGGATAAACAGATCCTTAACTCCACAACTCAAGGAATTGCTTAAATTCTTGAACCCTTGTATTTATTGGTTAACTGATGATAGATTGTTTTTCGCAAGATTTATAGGGACAATCAACCATATATCATGCGCACAGATTAAATCTTTCAAAATATAAAGAGTCCCAATTTCCCTCCACCAGATTCTAAATGATGTCAATATCTGATTATTGCATCTGCAGTAAATACTGCAAGACTGCATAGCTGGATCATTACAATGTTAATACGCTGTGGCGTGCTTTATATGTCCATTCAAATGGATGGCAAATATTAGGTTCTTGATCTACCCTTTATGCGGATAATTTTCATATGAGGTGCATTATAGAAGACTTCCTTATCAGCTGATACAATTAGGCTTAAATCCTAAGCATAGTATCAAGTCAAAAACAATAATCATACTCACTCAAGGATTGCACAAGAGCACATGGGACTCTTTCAAGATAAAACTATTATTAGATGGCATGTGTCCACATCACACCCTTTGAGGTGCGGCCCTTTTCCGGACCCTGCGTGAATGCGGGATACTTTGTGCACCGGGCGGCCCTTGCAATAGCTAATAGTCATTATTTCATGACCAGGCATATATTAAGCATTTATACGAGTGAATAAATACTTGAACATCCCAATCTCCTAACTAATCAACTACCAAAAGTCTTTTTCTGTTTTTCCAATTCATAAAGAGTGATCAATAATTAAAACACCAATTCATTATTTTAGTTTGCTCATGAGTTTATCCTGCTACTAATGGTAAGAATATCGTATACCCCAATGTTCCGAACATGGATGCATCAGATCATTCTTTCAAAATGATGTAATATCTACCACACAAACAAAATTGAAGAAGTTTCAATATTATGAAAAGCTCACCATGAAGGGCAGAAGTCAAGCTTCCATTCGAAATGAAATCACTAATGAGAAGCTTCTCGTCAGGAGCCCAATAATAAGCTCTTAATTTCACGACATTAGGATGCTTAACCCTTCCGATCGCCTGAATCTCAGCCACAAACTCCTTATATCTCTGTTCCCCACCTTCCCCCAACCTCCTCACGGCCACAGGAATACCATTCCCGAGCACAACCTTGTACACTATCCCTAATCCACTCTTTCCTAAGACATAAGCAGAAGCCCTCAACAGCTCATCAAGCTCAAAGTTAAAACCTTTATCAATAGCCACGAGATCGCCCTCGCCACCACTAACACCACCACTAGCTCCACCACCACCTCCCTTCTCAGACTCAACTTCTGATTCATTATTCGGAAATCCACTAATGCAAGGGAAATCACAGAACATTCTCTTCTCATTCCCACCAAATTTCCCTTTTCCAGTACAACTACAACCACCAGAGTCTTTCTTTTTCCAATACAAGTAAATAATCACTAGACCAATAAATGCCACTCCAAATGCATCAGCCAAACAGATCAATATAATAAATCCCGGTTTTAACCCCTTACGTGAATTAGTCCCCTCATTACTAGATGAACCCTGAATTTCTGATGAATTGTTTGAACTATTTTTACAGCTCTTTTGTAAAGGAAATCCACATAACATAGGATTATTCAAAAATGCCGTTGGACCTTGATTTGCAAATGAACCAGTTTGAGGAATTTCACCAGATAAATTATTATTCCTAAGATCAAAACTAACAGTTAAAGCCAAATCACCTATAGATTTTGGGATTCTTCCACTGAAATGATTGAAAGAAAGATTCAAAGTTCCAGAGAGTGACTTCAATTCACCAATATCTTCAGGAATCGACCCATTGAACGAATTCGACGAAAGATCAAGTTGCTCCAAATTCGCCAGCTCCGGGAACACCCCCACCTGAATCCCGTCGGAAAATTTATTCCGGGCAAGAATCAACCTCTGTAACTGCCGGCAGTTACGGAGATACTTCGAGAAAGTTCCAGAAAGTGAATTATTCGAAAGGTCCAAATTTTGAAGACGAGGGAGATTACAAATAGAGGGCGGAAGTTGACCGGAGATATTATTATCATACAGAAAAATACTATGAAGTGACGTGGCATTAAAGAGAGGGTCAGGGATAGAACCGTAAATATTATTTCCATGAAGATTGAGTCGCCGGAGATACACTAAGGTCCCGAGCTCCGATGGTAAGTATCCCCGGAGATTCTTGCCGGAGACAGTAATCCCAACGACACGTGGCTCTGAAGAACCAGAAATGTTAGCACATGAAATGCCTGTCCAACGACAAGGAGTATCATCGTTTTCATTCCAGTCAGAGAAAACAGTGCCGCCGCCGTCATCCATCGCAGATTTCAGAGACAAAAGGGAAAGTCCGTCGGAAGTTAAAGAAACACCGGTGTGCATAAAAAGCTGAAAATTCAGCAAACAAAGAAACAAAACGGATATTCTCAACATGGCTTGTTGGGATCAGTGCTTACAGAACCCAAAAAACACGTACTTTAAAATGTGAATCCTTTTGTACTATAGAAACACTATAAGTATATTTTTTTTTAAAATATCGTAAAGAGAGAACGTTAACGTGTTCGAAATTCC
Source organism: Nicotiana glauca (assembly GCA_026770625.1). Lineage (NCBI taxonomy): Eukaryota > Viridiplantae > Streptophyta > Magnoliopsida > Solanales > Solanaceae > Nicotiana > Nicotiana glauca. The sequence continues at coordinate 45,889 of MU784035.1, read as the reverse complement.
ACTTCCTCTGTTTCAAACTTTTCACAAAGTTTTAGTACGAAAAAAATCCCTTATCTTTTAAGAACGGAAGAGAAATCAAATTGGGGTGGTGTTGGACGGAGGAGAAGGGAGATGGGTAGTGGCGGAGGAGGAGGTGGAGAGTGAGAATGAAGAAAGGGGAAGTTGGGAGGTATTAAGTACGAGAAAGAGACATTGCGGGAGGCGTTTGATTGCAGGAGGGAAGGGGCCCACTTCGCGCCCTTCCTAACTGAAGTAGTAGAATTAAAGCAATGTCGTTTATTTTCAGAATTTTATAATCCGAGTTAGTAAGAGTTAGGAGGAGAAAATTTACCTACATTTGATATTTTGTATTATCGAGTTTACTATATAGTAGAGGAAATAGGCTTTCTTCGTCATTTATAATATTCAAATTAAGAAAGTGTCTTTTTTTACATCTCTATTATTTAAAATATAGATCTCTTATGTTTAAACATAAATCTCTCGTGTGTAAAAAAATAAAAAATTGAAATTAGAGGTGAAACCATGATTTCAAGCTTATGGGTCTGGTATTTTAATCTCGCATTAAATTACTTGGTTTTTAAGTACTCCCTCAGTTTCAAATTTAGATGCAATACTTTTCATTTTAGTATGTTTCAAAATATATGACATAATTTCTAAATTTTGAAAGTAATTCAATTTTAAAATCTTTATTTTACTCATTTTACCTTTAATGAGAAGTTTTTATAACCTCACAAATATCATGCTATCACAAAGTTTTTACTCTTTAAGCTTTAAGACCATAAATTTCAAAAGTTTTTTTTTTCTTAAACTTCGCGGCTAGTCAAACTACCTCATCTAAATTGAAACAGATGGAATAATAACTTATATATATTTAATGAATTTTTTAAGACAAATATAGAGTTCAAATCAAAGCTACTGGATTCGACCAAACCCGCTCTCTGCACTCTAGCTCCGCCTCCGATAGGAACATAAACCTAAAAACAAATTTGTAATGACCCACGAAACCATTTGACCTTCAATGTTTTTTCAAATACATACTATGACAGTGAACAGTTTTTCAAAAATTTTGAAAATTTTATGTTCGTCAAACTCACATAAAAAATTAATCTGTTCGAACCTAATATTTCGAACTATACATAAAATGGAACAAGAAAAGATATTTTATATAAAAGAAAAAGAGTTTCATTACATAAGCGTCAAGGAAGGGTAGTAAAAACTGATCTTGTAATGAAACTTTTATAATAAAGTTTTTACACTATATTTAATATGATTTAAATGGTTTGCTGCCTTTATTTTTCGGATTACTAGTTTTACATACTATGGAAGTTATCAGTAATAGACGTAATAATGTAAAAACATTATAACTGAACAATTTTTAACAAATTTATCGAAGCATAAAGATAAAAGGCTGTATAGACGATATTCACACTCTAAATATTCATGCTTTATTGTTGTTTTAAAGGCTAAATGATAACAAAATACTCTAATTGGTGTTCTTTTGCTTCGCATGGACTAATCCAAGTTAGGAAGAGACTATGGAGTGTTTTGGAGTCAATAATGTGGATAAAAGGCCAATCAAAAAGCACCCGAGCGAAAATAAGCAAGGAAGAGGCAAAAAAAGGGCTGGGCTGGATGCCACCACGACCGCGGTCGACCGCGGCTGGACCGCGATAGGCCAAGAAAGCGAGGCAGAATAGTTGCGTTTCACCGCGGTCGCGCCGTGTTCTGCCGCGGCCGCGGTCGACTATGTAATTGCCCAGAAATTTTGAGACTAAAGCGTAAAATCGGGGGAAACTTATGCCAACCCTTTATAAACTTAACAAACTCACCCAAGCAAAGGTTAAGCTTATTTTTAGACTGATTTGGAAGCAAGAATGCATGTGCGAAGAGCAATCAAACATTAGAGTTTTTCTATCTTCTCTTTGTTATTTCAATTGCACATTATGAATACTTTTGTAGTTTAATTTTGCTTTGCTATGAATAGCTAATTCCTTAGTCTAGGGTTTTGATGGAACCTATTGAAAGGTGAACTTCATGTTATGCTAATATAGTTTATCCGGTTTAATCTCTATTTGTTCAACTACTTTCTTGTTGTAGTTAATTGATAGGATCCTCAATTAACTATGCCTATTTAGTATGTATTGCTCGAGAGAGAGAGAGAGTGCATATTTAGGTAATTGTTGAACATTACCACTTCCAAAGTATATGAGGGATCAATAACTGAGGGTTTAAAGGCGGGAATAGGGATAACGAATCCTTGGGTGTGATCGAAAGTGAGCTGTATTAAAAGCCAGCTAGCCTAACTCGGGAGAGTCCGTCTAGTAAATTATCGTAATTACTCGGGAGAGATTTACAGTAATAAGAGTGCTCATGATCGATAGAGACGATTAGGCAAATCTATGAGAAACATAAACAGGAAGGGATTCCATCAATAGGGGAAATCATAACCTTAGATCCTTCTCTTAATTGTTTACAACTTAATCATAGTTAGTCTTTAGTTACTTAATTGCAGTCAGGTATAGTTAGTAGAAATATCCTCAATTGTTACTCAAAACGTTTGAGAAGTTGATTACGGAGAATTTAGTAAGTCTAACAAGAGTAATTGATAAGTTAATTCCTTGTGGGTTCGACTCCGGGCTAAATACCCAGATTATATTTACACGTCTTCTTATTTCTTTTTATAAGGCATAGTTGGGCGTGATCAAATTTTGGTGTCATTGCTGGGGAACTAACAGTGTTATCAATTACAATTAAAAGAAATACAAAAATTCTTAGTGTAGTCAATTTTCTCTATACAATCTGTACATTGAAGTTTTAACGTTTGTTGACTTGGTTGTACAGGTGCATGCCTAGAAACTCATCGAGAACTGGTGAAGTATTTGAAGCATTATCAGATCCCGAAAAAGTTTTCAAGGCCTTGAATCGGGCCAACCGGAAGAACAAACAACAACAAATAACTGAATAATTCGAACCAGACATAGGGGATAACGTGGTATACCCAGCTGCGCCAGTAGCACCAGTGGCACCTCTTGTGCCAGAGGCTGCTCTATATGACTGGGCACAACCCACAACAGAGAACTTGGCCACATCGATTTTAGTCCTACAGATACAGGCTGAATCCTTTCAAATCACGAACAACATGCTGCACTTGTTGCAAAACAAGGAACTATTCTCGGGGTCACAAATCGAAGATCCTCAACAACACTTGAAGAATTTCCTATCAATTTGCAAAACTCAAAGGCAACCCAACGTAACTCAAGAAGCAATAAAGTTGCTGTTATTTCCATTCTCAGTGGCAGGAGCTGCCCAGATCTGGCTAAACTCACTTCCCATTAATTCCATAACAACTTGGGAGGATTTAGTCAAGCAATTTGTGAACAAATTTCATCCACCCAACAAGACTGCTCAACAAATTGATGAAATTTTGAGTTTCAAACAGAAACCAATGGAGACACTGCAAGAAACATGGGAACGATTCAAAGGGATGTTGGTTATATGTCCGCACCACGGTATTCTAGATCAGATGTTGGGGCAGCAATTTTACATGGGTTTGGCAGATGGCGTGAAGGGTAATGTTGATACTTCAGCTAGTGGAGCATTTTTGAGCAAAACATGTAGAGAAAGTTTGAGTTTGCTTGACAAGATGGCACAGAATTCGGGGTGAACAACTAGGAATGCACCTATCACTCTAGTGGTTCACTCATTGCCCTTAGATCCATCCAACACTCTTGCTGAAAACATGGCCACATTAATGACACATATGAGTATACTCACCAAAAAGGTGGAAGAGTCAGAGCAGAAGTAGCAGATACACATTGTAGATACTACCAACAAGGGCTTATGCACATCTTGTGTTAGTCAGCCAATTGGTAACCAGTGGAATGCAAGTGATCATCATCACTACCCCGAGGACATGAATTATGTATCTAATTATGGAGGCCAGAAATAGGGTGGTCAAAATTAGGGTCAACAAAATCAGCAGTACATGCCAGTCCAGCCACATCTTAACAATGACAACATGGGAGGTATGAGACTTCACAATAATATGGCGCCTTACCAAAGGCCACAGGGATATAATAATCAACATTGGCAGCAGGGTTATCATCCTTCACAACAGCAGCATGGTAGAAGACAAGAAAATGGGTTTGCTAGACTCGAGGTAATGATGTAGCAGGTTATTGGTTCAAATGCAAAAATAAGTGAAAGAGTAGATGCACATGAGTCATCTATTAAGAATATTGAAATGTAGATGGGTCAGATTTCGATATCTTTGAATAATCGTCATCTTGGGACATTGCCTACAGACACGCAGGTAAATCCAAAAGATTAAGGCCCGAAAAACCTGATGGCAGTGAGTCTATGTAATGGCAGAGACTTAGACTTAGACTTGGAGCAAGACATGGCTCGAGAAAGAAGACAAACTGAGACACTTGTACCAGTGCCCATTGAGCTAGATGAGTCAGCGAAATTGATAGAGGTGATAGTACAACCTGCTCAAGAAGGACATAACACACAGATTGTGGCTGAGAAAGAAGATAAGACAGCCCAGGAACCGACAGTTGAGGTGGTAGCTAACAAAGAAAATACCCAAATCATTGGGAAGAAGAGACCCCCCGCACCATTCCCACAAAGGCTGGCCAAGTACCAAAAAGAGGAACAATATAAGAAATTCTTGGAGACGCTAAAACAAATCCAGGTAAATATTTCATTGATTAATGCTTTAAAGGAGATGCCTGGGTATGCAAAAATGATGAAGGACTTGATGTACCGAAAATTCTATTTCCAAGACTTGGCCACAGTGACTTTCACCCAGACCTGCAGTGCCGGTGGTGACTAGACCAATTGCTGAGAAGCTGTTTGACCTAGGGAGTTTCACAATTCCATGCACCATTGGTAACTTTGCTTTCGCCAAAGCACTTTTGATTTGGGGGAGAGCACAAATCTTATGCCCCTGGTGATCTATAAGAGGTTGAGGATTGGAAGAGCTAGACCCACTTCTATGTTCTTGCAGCTGGCTGATAGGACCGTGAAAAGACCCTCTGGTATCTTGGATGATGTGTTGATTTAGGAAGGGAAATTTGTGTTTGATCACGCCCAACTATGCCTTATACTAAGCATTTGTTGCAAAGATAATTCGATTTATAAGTCTGGAGTCGAATCCTCAGGGAACTAACCTATCTATTACAACTCTTGGTGATGCTATTACAAGCTCAAACAATTTCCGGATGCAAGATCTTTATCAATAAATATTGGGTTTTTATTTAACTAAGTCAAAATGATATTAAAACTAACAATATTCTAAATCAAAGATAATTCAATGGTAAAAAGATCTAGGGTATTAATTTCCCCAATTGCTAGTTTAAGTCTAACTCTTTTGCTATAATCTTGCCGTAATACTCTATGAGGATTATGAGCTATGGATTATCACAATTATCTCTCGATCAACTACGATAATTTACTAGAGCATTCTCTCGAACTACTCTAGCTGATAATTTATGCAGCTCTGAATTATCCCACCAAAGTTTCATTATCTCGAACCCTATTTTTAAGTTCAAGTAATGAATCTCTTTAATTACCCAAAAGTGGTATTGTTCAACAACAGTCTAACCTAGTATTCTTTCTCAAGCAACATAAGACAATTAAACACGATTAATCAAGTGCCCATTCAATTAATCATCATATAACACATAGTTGAACAATCATATAATAAACTCGGGTCGATTATAACAAAATTAACTCAAACTTCATCTAACAATTGGTTCCATCAAACCTAGATTAAATTTTTAGCTACTCATAGTAAAGCAAGATAAAACTACAAAAGTATTCATAATGTACAATTGAAATAATAAAGAGAAGATAGAAAAACTCTAATGGTTGGTTGCTCTTCTAACACTTGTTCTTGCCTCCAAATTAATCTAAAAACAAGCTTAACCTTTTCTTGGGCGAGTTCATTGAGTTTATAAAGGGTTGGGATAAGTTTTCCCCGATTTACACTTTAGTCTCAAAATTTTGGGGCAGTTACATAGTTTACCGCAACAAAACGCGGCATGACCGCGGTGAAACACAAACATTATGCCTCGCTTTCTTGGCATACCGTGGTCGCGGTGGCATCAAGCCCAATCCTCCTTTTGCCTCTTTCTTGCTTATTTTCAATCTGGCTTTTCTTGATTGGCCTTTTATCCACATTCTTAACTCCAAAACACTCCATAGTCTCTTCCCAACTTGAATTAGTCCCTGCGAAGCAAAAGAACACCAATTAGGGTATTTTGTTATTATTTAGCCTTTAAAACAACAATAAAGCATGGTACATTTAGAGTGTAAATATCGTCTATATAGCCTATTATCAACACCCCACACTTAAATCATTGCTAGTCCTCGAGCAATCTACCACACTCTATAAAGGGTCATTCACTAAGATTTTCCCCTAACATATCACACCAAGAACAACTCACCAAAGTTGCGCCTAGTAGTGAACAATCTTTGCCTCAAAAGTCGACTCTCACGTGCCGTGAAATATTCGTACTTATTCAAACTACTCTATACAGAAGTCAAGACTTGTCTTTCCTTCGTGAATCACATGCCCTCACATCACCAAAGAGAGTAGTTCCACAAATAATAATATTAAGAACAATTAGGAACTCAGATAGACAAAATTCGCTCACTCTCAAAAAGAACATTCACATGCCACAAAGATGCACCATAGACTTTCCCATAGTGTACTACTCTACTAATCGAGCTCATTCGTTCTAAGATCAATTAAGACTTTAGTTGGTTATAATTTAGGCTACGGGACAGGTACGATATATTTGGATATAAATCGAATTAAATTCTTCGTTTTTACAAAAAAAAAAAATAGGAGTAAGCTTGTGACACTTATGACTAACCTCCCTAAGCACTTTTAATACAATCACCTTAACCTTCAAAACCATTCTTATGTCAACCAGACATTCCACCGCATTTTTATTCATAACATCCCACTCCATTAATCAAGTCACCACTTATCAACTACTATATTTACTCATTCTCTTTTTTTTCCTCTTTAAGTGGTGCTTATTCTTTTACTTTTCCAAAAACTGCAACTTTCCTCTATTTCATCGGTTCCACTCAAAAACCAAACCACCACCCCAAACTTTAAGTTTTGCATATTTCAATATCATTCAAGTGCTCATGGGAGGTAAAGGGATTCAAATAGATGGGCCATTCAAACAATTGGGTAAGGTTCGCAATGTAGTTGTTAAAGAAATAGGCTTATAAGCTCAACGGGGTTGACTACGATGTATTAAATTTAGGTGGGTCTACTTTATGTATCTGGCTTAAACAAGAAATGGCTATATTACTTCTAAAATCGAATAAAGCTACTATTTCGCCTTGCAAACACACGGGGCAAGTTCTAGGAATCAAATGTAGAGTATAGAATACAGTATAACTCACACACACATGGCATATGACTCACTCCAGATTAGCTTATCAAGACACTCTCGTTTGAGTGTTCAAGTCAGTTACAAACATACAATTTAAGGCACTTTAGCAAGAATCAATCATTGAGACTAAGCGTTTCACTCTAGTCTGTGTTCAGGTGTATCAACGCCAAGAGTTTCTCTTTCTATTTCAGCTCGTAGCCCATCAATACTAACTAAAAACTAAAAAACAAAATAAATAAAAACTAACGACAACCGATTAAATCTAAATCCTTGGAAAAGAACTATGGCCCAAAGAAAAACCAAGGGGGAGTTACTACACTACCTAAACAAAAATATCTTTTTGGTATTTTCTTTAGACTTTCTTCCCTCAATAAAATTGTCTAAAAGATCCGTCATCAGGAAGAGTCCCCATATTCCATTTTTTTTGTTCGACTTATATCCCTCAAGAAACCTGTCGAGAGGTGTCCGTCTTCGAGCCAATTCGAAGTTAACTAACATGACCCAACAATACCAAACAAACAAAAAGAAAACAACACCATACAAAGTTATACAATTTTTTTACAACACAGCCATCCCCCGCCCCACACTTAAAACTTTGGCATGTCCCCATGTCAACAAATATAAAGCATAGTAAGGTAAGGGGACTTCCCTGATGCTCATTGCTGATTAGAGACGGTGCTAGGATCGAGGTCAAATGCTCGTCCTAGTGCCCGGAGCCATCCCATGATCGTTTTCTCCGACTTGGCCTGTTGAGTAGTCAAATTGTCAACTCTGGTGCCCAAGTCAATGACAGAAGTGCGGAGACCAGCCATTTCTTGCTCCAGGGCTATTATACAGGTACTTCAGCGGGACTGTTCATCAGCTCTCGTCTGTGGTAGGGCAATAGCATCCTCAGCATCCTTATCTGCTTCATCATCATCCTCAACCATCACTACCGGCTCTCTCCCATATGTGATTTTGCTAGGCCGGAATGCGGCTTTCAATGGCAATTTACCATTAACTTTAGGATTTTTAGGAACTCGTGTAGCACGACACAACTTGGTAACTAGAGGGCGGAAGTAAAATCCTTTGAATACCTCGGGTGAGCAAACGAACATCTCATCATGCAGGAGCTTGGCGACATCAAAATCCTGGTGGGTCATAAAACTGTAGATAGCTGCAGCTTGTGGCCCATTGACATCGGTCGTGTTGCTGGAGGGTAGCAAGTGGCTGTTGATATTTGTGAGCCAACACTTAGCCTCCTAATTGGGAGACTGTGAGTTCAATGTGATCCGATGCTTTATCCATATATGCTTCCTGTCAGGCACACATATTGCTTCAAGAATTGGTACCCAATAGATAGTTGTGCGATGATAAGCAATGTAAGTATCTCTATCCCCCGTGAATACTGGCAGCCAGTACACTCGACGGATGGCCTCGAAGGACACATTTACTTGGGTGTTGTGTACTGTTACCACCCCATTCTCATGTTCAGGGCAGTTAGCGTAGAACTCCCTAACCATCTGGACATTCACCTCCTCTTGTTCATCAAAGAAGATGTCCAGCTGACACCTCCTCAACTCATTTAAGATATTTGGGCATTCCACTTGCAAGGCTTGCCGGTCAATATGCACTTCCGGTAAAAATTTCTTAGATGCCTCGGCATTATACCTGTCCTCAGTTGGTTTATAGACATACCTAGCGCGGTCAAACTGTTCCGCACTAGCTTGACCCCGAGCTCTCGAAGAACTGCCGGGTCCACTAGTTGGTACGTCTCTTCCTAGATGGATGCATTGTACCTGCCAAAAAAATAGAGTCTCCAATCAATGAGGGTTTGAGTCGTGTAAAACCTGGGTGGTTACTCAAACTTCAACACTAACAAGGTCATATTAGCCCTTAGAACTCTATTGGCGCAATTACACAAACATCTAGTGAGCAAGGCACTATCCTAACACATCTAGCCCTATGGAAACATAAATTCTTCTCCCATGTCAAAAATTTGTACTTCCTCCATTCCACTCCACAACAATTAGTTTTACACACACAATCACACTTGTCTATAATATTGATCACACACTTCTCTGCAACATTGTTCACATAACCCATTACAAAGCAGAAAAGAAAATCAAAAAGAAGAAAAAATTTACTAGTACTACTACACAATTAAAGCATTGAACTAACATAAAACTAACACAAAAATACAAGAGAAAGGGGAGAGAAGCTTGACATACCTAGATGTAGGAGAGGGTGGGAGGAATGGAGGTTAGGTTGATGGGTTTATGTGTGAGAGAGGTGAAGAAGAAGAAGAGAGGAGAGAGGAATTAGGGTTAGAGAGAGAGAGAGAGAGAGAGAGACGAAGGGGAAAGTAAGGGGGAGGGGGGATAGGGGTTCTTTTAATTTTATTGGGGTGGGGGGGGGGAATTAGAAAAGAAAAAGAAAAAGAAAAAAATTAAACTTACCTGGGCGACAGAAAGTCGCGAATCACCGCGGTCCCACCGCGACCGAGGTGAGTGAATAGGTGAGAGGTAGAATATTTACGTTTTACAGCAGTCGTACCACGGTCCCACCGCGGTCGCGGTGGATCAAGTAAGCTTGAGGCAGACTACTCCTCTTTTACCGCGGTCAAGCTGCGGTCGCGCCGCAATTGCGATCACGAGGATTTTTTTTCCATAAGAAGGTTACATAAGAAAACAAAAACAACAACATTCATGAGTTGCCTCCCATGCAGTGCCTGATTTAACGTCGTGCCACGATGCATGCTTTGATCATCACTCCTCATTCACGTACTGGGGCTCTTCCAAAGTTATTATCCCTCCATCCCCTTTTTCTTCGGCCATTCCAAGGTAATATTTTAACCTTTGCCCATTCACTGTGAACTTATTTGTTCCATCTTCTAATTCAATCTCTACAGCTCTACTTATGAATATTTGCACCACTCTGAAGGGTCCTGACATCGGGACTTCAACTTACCCGAAAACAATCTCAATCTTTAGTTGTATAACAACACTAGATCTCCAGATTTGAAGTTCCGATCCAAGATGTGCTTATCATGCATTAGTTTCATCCTTTCTTTGTATAATCTAGCACTCTCAAATGCCTGAAACTTGAATTCCTCGAGCTCATGTAACCTAGTGACTCTGCTGGTCCATGCTGTCTCCATATCCAAATTCAACTGCCACAATGCCCAAAGTGCTTTATGTTCGAGCTCTACCGGAAGGTGGCATGCCTTTTCAAACACCAAATTGTAAGTTGACATACCAATTGGATTTTTGAATGTTGCGCAATACGCCCAAAATGCATCATCCAGCTTCTTCGCCCAATCGGTCATTGTTGCATTCACTATTTTTGTAAGGACACTTTTAATTTCCCTATTTGACACTTCAACTTGCCCGCTTGACTGTGGGTGATAAGGGGTGGTCACCTTATGACAAACTCCATACTTTTCCAACAGCCGTGCGAACGCTCTATTGCAAAAATGGGTTCCACCATTACTGATTATAGCTCTCGGGGTGCCAAAACGTGTGAAAATGTTTTTCTTTAGGAAACCTGTTACCCCTTTTGCATAACCGGATGGTAGAGCCACCACTTTGACCCACTTGGAGACATAGTCATCTACTACCAATATATATTTGTCACCATACAAGCTAACGAACGGACCCATAAAGTTGATACCCCACATGTCAAAAATCTCCACCTTTTGAATTGTGGTCATTGGCATCTCGTGACGGCGAGATATGTTGCCTGTCCTTTGGCATTCATCGTAACTTTTGAACCAAGCATGGGTATCCTTGAACAGACTTGGCCAATACAAACCTGATTCCAACACCTTAGCTGCTATCCGAATTCCTCCAAAGTGTCCATCATATGGCGAAACATGGCAATCCTGCAAAACAGAATGTTGATATTTCTTAGGGATACACCTCAAGATCATGTTATCTACACATATTTTAAACAGTAGAGGTTCATCCCAATAATCGCAAAAGAACTTTTTGTTTTGAATTGATGAGAGTTCATAAGGTAAAATACCGCTTGCTAAATAATTAGCAATATCAGCATACCACGACGTCTCCTCCATTGTCATTGCTAGTAACTGTTCATCCGGGAATGTCTCTATTATATCCTCAACATCTACCTTCCTTTCAGCTCCTTCCTACCTTGAGAGGTGGTCAGCTACTTATTTCTCTGTCCCTTTTCTATCACGGATCTCCAGATCGAATTCTTATAGCAAAAGAACCCAACGAATCAAGCGTGGCTTTGACTCTTTCTTCTCTATCAAGTACCTAATTGCTGCATGGTCAGTATAAACAATAAATTTTGAACCAATCAAGTATGACCTGAATTTGTCAAATGTAAAAACAACAGCTAACATATCTTTTTCTATCACTGTGTAATTGAGTTGTGCACCGCTTAGCGTTCTGCTTCCATAGTAAATTGGGTGCATCGGTTTATCTTTCCACTACCCCAAGACTGCTCCTATAGCATAGTCACTTGCGTCGCACATGAGCTTGAACGTTTGCTCCCGGTTGCGTGCAACAATGATGGGTGCAGTCACCAATCTCTTCTTCTACTCCTCAAATGCCAACCTGCAATTATTAGAAAACACAAAGGGCCGATCCTTTTCAAGGATTTTACATAAAGGGTTAGCAATCTTAGAGAAATCTTTTATGAATCTCCTGTAGAACCCGGCATGCCCAAGTAAACTTCTCACTGCCTTGATTGAAGTAGGCGGTGGCAACTTCTCAATCACGTCAACCTTAGAATGGTCAACCTCAATTCCTTTACTGGACACTCGATGCTCCAAGACTATCCCTTCTTGTACCATGCAATGACACTTTTCCCAATTCTGCACTAAATTTGTCTCCACACATCTTCTAAGAACTCTTCTTAAATTGTTAAGATAGTCCTCGAATGAATCCCTCACCACGGAGAAATCATCCATAAATACCTCCATAATGTCTTTAACCACGTCCATGAAAATGGCTAAAATACACCGTTGGAATGTAGCCGATGCATTACAAAGCCCAAAAGGCATTCTCCGAAAGGCAAAGATGCCATACGGACATGTGAAGGATGTTTTCTCTCTGTCTTCAGGGGCTATTAAGATCTGATTGTACCCCGAATATCCATCCAAGAAACAGAAGTGAGATTGCTCAGCCAACCTGTCCAACATTTGGTCAATGAATGGCAAGGTAAAATGGTCCTTCCGAGTGGCTGTGTTCACTTTCCAGTAATCTATGCAAATCAGCCATCCCGTGACTGTACGAGTCGAGATCAACTCGTTATTCTCATTTTGTACGACCATCATTCCTTCTTTTTTCGGCACACACCGAACATGGCTGACCCAATTGCTATTAGAGGTTGGGAAGATGATACCTGCATCTAACCATTTGATCACTTCCTTCTTAACCACCTCTTTCATATTCGGGTTCAGCCTTCGTTGATGTTCTCTAGAAGGTTTGTGCCCTTCTTCCAAGAAAATCTTGTGCATACAAAAAGCTGGGATGATACCCTTTATGTCCCCCATGGTCCAACCAATGGCAGTCTTACATTCCTGTATCACCTGTAGGAGTTGCTCTACCTGCACAACTAGTAAACTGGATGATAAAATAACAGGTAAAGTAGAATTAGGCCCTAAGAAAGCGTAACTGAGATGAGCAGGGAGCGGTTTTAGCTCCAGTTGGGGTGGTTCCTCTATTGATGGCTTTGTAAGTGGTGTAGCTCTCTTTTCTAACTCAAGGGACTCAAACGGAGGTTCCCTCTTCCAGAATCCTTGGCCTTCGAGTGCCATGACCCACTCTACCAACCCTTCACCATCCTATCTCCTCTAAATTCATCAAGCAAGCTCCCAATGGCTCTTTAGCATTCAGGATCTCATCATCTTCATGCAGGATCACATCCACAGCCTCCACTAGGGAGCAATTAGCATATTCACTGGGTCTCCTCATGGATTGTTGAACATTGAATATAACTTCTTCATCGTTCAACCTCATTTTTAGTTCCCCAGTTTCACAATCAATCAATGCTCTCCCAGTGGCTAAGAATGGCCTCCCTAGAATGTTGGATGTCTCCTCATCTACCTGGAAATCCAGATAACAAAGTCTGCAAGGAATACAAACTTTCCCACTTGTACCAGCATATCATAAAGAATCCCTATCGGCCTTTTAACCGCGTGGTCAGGCAGTTGCAACAACATCGAAGTCGGTCTAACTCTGCCAATGCCCAGTTTTGTATATATTGCCAAAGGCATCAAGTTTATGCTGGCTCCTAAGTCACACAATTATTTTGCAAATGCATAACTCCCAATAGTACACAGAATAGTGAAGCTACCTAGGTCAGACATCTTTTGAGCCATGGGTCTTGTCACTACTGCAATGCATGTCTGTGTCAGAGTTACTATGGACAGGTCATGAAACTCAAATTTTCATGACATTAGGTCATTCATCATCTTTGCATAGGCTGGAATTTCCCTCAAAGCATCCATCATAGGAATATTCAATTGAATTTGACGAAGCATCTCCATGAATTTCCTATATTGATCTTCTTTCTTTTGTTTTGCCAGTCTCTGAGGGAATGGTGTAAGTATCACCCTTTGTTCACTGCTTGCTGGATTCTCTTTGTTGGGGTTTTGTGGCACAAGAGGTACCACCTGTTCTGCATCTCACTCTCTTTAGCCTTACCCTTATCATCCTGAACCTATTCAACCACCACTTCAGTAAGTTCTATTGATTTATCTACCTCTAATGGAACTGGAGTGGCTGGTGTAGTCTCTCTGTTGGATTGCGCAACTTCTTGCTCCCTTTCTAAATCTCTCCCATTCCGGAGACTTACTGTCATTGGCTGATTTGGGTTTTTCTCTTTGGGGTTAATGTTCATGTCGGCTTGCAATGTTCCCTAGGGGCGGTTATTTAAGGCCATGGACAGCTGCCCTAATTGAGTTTCAATATTCTTTATTGTAGAGTCATGCACTACCAACTTTTCCTGCATCTTACCATTTGTTCCAATGAGTTGTTGCAGCATACCCCTGATTTCTACCATATTATCATCCTGTTGCTGAGGAGGTGGCTGATATGCCAACTGTTGCTGGTTCTGCTGTGGATAACCCTGTTGTCTCAGACATGGCACTATTTGGCTTTGGGGCTGCATACCTCCAGGTTGTGGAATGTTTGGTCTATACTGCTGATTGGGTGCTGGTCTCCACTATTGTCCTCCTTATCTTTGACCCCTAAAATTGTTGACATAATTCTTGGTTGTCACCTTCTCCACTCCATGAACACATATAAGACTAATTAATTCAAGGTGTACACAATGCTCCATTTGTTGTGTCAATGATATGCACTTGCTTTGTACCCATCTCATCAATCTTCTTTGTCAAGATACTCATCTGAGTCATGAGTGTGGCTACGTTCTCTACATGCAAATTATTTAGGTCAAGAGGAACTGAATGCACTATTGGTATCAGGGTCGTACCTCTTGTCATCCACCCCAAATTCTGGGACATCTTGTCAAGAAGGATTTTATCTGTGAATGTCTTGCTAAAAAATGCACCCCCAAATGAAGCATCTACGTTGTCTTTTAAATTTTTTGCTAACCCCATGTAGAATCTTTGGCCGAGCATCTGGTCTGGAATATCGTGGTGGGGACACTTCACTAGCATCCCTTTGAATCTTTCCCAAGTTTCCTGCAAGGTCTCAGTAGGTTACTACTTGTACTGCAATACTCATTAATCTGTCTTGCAGTCTTGTTGGGCGGGTAATATTTGTTCAAGAACTGCTTGACTAATTCCTCCCAAGTGATAATGGAATTTATTGGAAGCAAATTCAGCCAAGTCTGAGCTTCCCCAGTCACAGAGAACGCGAACAATAACAACTTAATGGCTTCTGGGGTCACATTTGGCTACCTTAGGGTCACATAAATCGACAAAATTTTTTTAAGTGTTGTTGAGGGTCTTCAATGTGTGACCCGGAGAACAATCCCTTATTCTGCAGAAGATGCAGCATGATGTTAGTGATCTGAAATGTCTCTGCTCCTATTGGGGGCACAACAATGGCGGTGGCCAGGTTGTCGGCTGTTAGTTGTGCCTAATCGTAAATTGCAGCTTCTGGCATAAGAGGTGCCACCACTCTCACGTTTAGGTCAGCTTGATCATCCCTGATGTTTTCGTTGATGTTATCTACGTCACCCATTTCAATTTCAAGTTGGTGTGTTTGTTGTGACTGTTTGTTCTTCTTGTTGGCATGGTTTAATGCCCTGAATGTTTTCTCGGGGTGGTCTGAGAGTCCTTCAAACAGTTCACCAGTCCTCGAAGAATCTCTAGGCATACACCTGAATCACACAAGAGTTCAAACATGAGAATTTCAATGAAAAAAAATTATTTAACATCATAGAAAATTGATCTAAGCTAATAATTCTAGCACTACTTCTAAGTTCTAATAAATAACACTATTAATTCCCCGGCAATAATGCCAAAATTTGATCACGCCCAACTATGCCTTATAAAAAGGACTAAGCGATCGTTGCAAATGTAATTCGATTTATAAGTTCGAATTTGAATCCTCAGGGAACTAACCTATCTATTACAACTCTTAGTGATGCTATTACAAGCTCAAACAATTACCGGATGCAAGATTTTTATCAATAAATATTGGGGTTTTTTTTTTAACTAAGTCGAAATGATATTGAAAGTAACAATATTCTAAATCAAAGATAATTCAATGGTAAAAAGATCTAGGGTATTGATTCCCCAATTGCTAGTTTAAGTCTTAACTCTTTTGCTATAATCTCGCTGTAATACTATATGAGGATTATGAACTATGGGTTATCGCAATTATCTCTCGATCAACTACGATAATTTACTAGAGCATTCTCTCGAACTACTCTAGCTGATAATTTATGTAGCTCTGAATTATCCCACCAAAGTTTCTTTATCTCTAACCCCACTTTTAAGTTCAAGTAATAAATCTCTTCAATTACACAAAATTGGTGTTGTTCAATAACATTCTAACCTAGTATTCTTTCTCAATCAACACACGACAATTAGACACGATTAATCAAGGGTTCATTCAATTAATCACCATACAACACATAGTTGAAAAATCATATAATAATACCCAGCTCGATTATAACAAAATTGACTCAAAACTTCATCTAACGATTGGTTCCATCAACCCTAGATTAAATTTTTAGCTACTCATCATAAAACAAGATAAAACTACAAAAGTATTCATAATGTGCAATTGAAATAACAAAGAGAAGATAGAAAAACTCTAATGGTTTGTTGCTCTTCTCACACTTGTTCTTGGCTCCAAATTAGTCTAAAAACAAGCTTAACCTTTTCTTGGGCGACTTCATTGAGTTTATAAAGGGTTGGGATAAGTTTCCCCCTATTTACACTTTAGTCCCAAAATTTTTGGGCAGTTACACAGTTTACCGCGGCCGCGGCAAAATGCGACGTGACCGCGGTGAAACACAAACATTATTCCTCGCTTTCTTGGCTTACCGCGGTCCAGCTGCGGTCGATCGTGGTCATGGCGAATCAAGCCCAGTCCTCCTTTTGCCTCTTTCTTGCTTATTTTCGCTCGGGTTCTTCTTGATTGGCCTTTTATCCACATTCTTGACTCCAAAACACTCCATAGTCTCTTATCGATTTGAATTCGTCCCTGCGAAGCAAAAAGAAAACCAATTAGAGTATTTTGTTATCATTTAGACTTTAAAACAATAATAAATCATGGTACATTTAGAGTGTAAATATTGTCTATATCGCCTATTATCAATGTTCCTTATAGATTTTGTGATTCTAGATTGCAAGGTGGATGAAGAAATTCCCATAATTTTGGTAAGGCCATTCTCGGCTACTGGGATAGCTCTCATTGATTGTGAGACTGAGGAGCTCAAGATGAGGTTGAAAGATGAGGATATAACATTCAATGTGCATAAATCTATGAGGCGACCAAGTGAATTCACCAATTGTTCTCTTATTGATGCCGTGGATGTAATCGTAGAAGCTGAAGATGAGACACTAACTATTGAGGATCCTCTTGCTGCATGTCTGGTAAATTCAAATGAGGTGAATGGGGAAGAACTGGCAGAATGGGTATTGTCTTTAGAAGGAAGAGGGTTTTAGGATAGATCTCTTGAATTTGAGCCCCCGCACTTAGAAAACAGAGAAACTTCTCCAGCCAAGCCATCCATATAAGAACCACCAATGCTGGAATTGAAGCCATTGCCCGCCCATCTTAGCTATGAATTCCTAGGACCTAACTCCATATTACCTGTTATTAGCTCATCTATTTTGTTAGATCTGCAGGCATAACAACTTTTGCAGGTACTTAAGGAGTTCAAGACTGCCATTGAGTTGACCATGGCAGACGTTAAGGGGATTAGCCCGACATATTGTATGCATAAAATCTGATGGAAGAGGGACACAAACCTTCCAGAGAGCACTAAAGAAGGTTGAACCCTAACATGAAGAAAGTGGTGAAGAAAAAAGTGATTAAGTGATTGGATGCGGAAATTATTTTCCCAATCTCTGATAGAACCTGGTTTTAGCCAGGTGCAATGTGTTCCTAAGAAGGGTGGCATAACAGTGGTAAAAAATGATAACAATGAGTTGATCTCTATAAGAACTGTCATAGGCTGGAGAATTTGCATGGACTACAGAAAATTAAATCTAGCCACCCGGAAAGACCACTTCCCACTTCCCTTCATTGATCAAATGCTAGACAGATTGGCAGGAAAGTCTCACTTCTATTTTCTGGATGGGTACTCAGGGTAGAATCAAATCTCCATTTCACCAGAGGACAGAGAGAAGACCTTCTTCACTTGCCCATATGGCATTTATGCTTTTCGGAGGATGCTCTTTGGCCTATGAAATGCACTTTCCACATTCCAAAGGTGCATGATGACCATATTCACCGACATGGTCGAAGATATAATGGAGGTGTTCATGGATGATTTCTCAGTGGTGGGGAACTCATTCGACGAGTGACTTATAAATCTGACCCGAGTGCTGAAACGATGTATTGAGACTAACATGGTTCTTAATTGGGAGAAGTGCCATTTCATGGTACAAGAGGGCATAGTCTTGGGACACCAGGTATCAAGTAAAGGAATTGAGGTGGATCGTGCTAAAGTTGACGTGATAGCAAAGCTTCCACCTCCCATTTCAATCAAGGCAATCAAGAGGTTCCTCGGGCATGCCAGTTTCTACCAGAGATTCATAAGAGACTTCTCAAAAATTGCCAACCCTCTCTGTAAGTTGTTAGAAAAAGATCACCCCTTCTTGTTTTCTGATGATTGTATGGTAGCATTCGAGGAGTTGAAAAAGAGGCTAGTCACAACACCCATCATTGTTGCCCCTGACTCGGAGAAAACATTCAAACTCATGTGTGATGCCAGTGACTATGTAATGGGGGCAGTGCTGGGACAGTGGAAAGACAAGCTAATGCACCCAATCTACAATGCCAATAGAATGCTGAGCGGAGCCCAGCTGAACTACAATGTGACTGAAAAGGAGATGCTGGCTGTGGTATTTGCATTTGACAAGTTTAGATCATACCTGATTGGTTCTAAGGTAATATTATATACTGATCATGCAGCTCTCTGGTACTTGATTGAGAAGAAAGAGTCTAAACCACACCTGATTCGTTGGGTACTATTACTGCAAGAGTTCGACCTCAATATTCGTGATCGTAAGGGCATAGAAAACCAAGTCGCTGATCATCTATCACGACTTGAGGGAGCTGAAAACTCAGTTGAGGTTGAGGATATTCTGGAAACCTTTATAGACAAGAAGTTGCTCGCTACAAGCCTTGAGAAAGTTCCATAGTATGCAAACTTTGCATATTACCTGGCAAGTGGTATAGTTCCCTATGACCTTTCCTCTATACATAGGAAAAAGTTTTATCGTGACTGCCACACGTATTATTGGGATGAACCTTATCTGTTTCGAATATGTGTTGACAATATAATCCGTAGGTGTGTCCTTGAGATAGAACAATCTTCTATTTCGTAGGCATGTCATGCATCGGCGTATGGAGGGTATTTTGGAGGAGTCAGGATGACCGCAAAAGTGCTAGAGGCCGGGTTCTTCTAGCCAACAGTATTTAAGGATGCACATCAATGGGTGAAGGGCTGTAATGAATGTCAGTAAACCGGGAACATTTCCCGTTGCCATGAGATGCCCATAAACCCAATTCAAGAGGCTGAAATGTTCGATGTCTGGAGGATTGACTTCATGGGCCCCTTCGTCAACTTTTTTGGCAATAAGTACATACTTTTTGCTATAAATTATGTGTCCAAATGGGTAGAAGCTAAAGCATTCCCCACCAATTATGCAAGAGTGGTGGTGGGATTTTTGAAGAAGAATATATTCACCCGCTTTATGACTCCGAGAGCTATTATCAGTGACGGAGGCACTCACTTCTGCAATCGAGCCTTTGAGAAGTTGCTAGCGAAGTATGATGTGCGCCACAAGGTGGCAACCCCATATCATCCTCAGACCAGTGGACATGTTGAAGTGTCAAATATAGAGATAAAGAGTGTGCTAACCAAGACTGTGAACGCCACAAGAACTGATTGGGCGAAAAATCTAGATGATGTACTCTGGGCCTATAGAACTGCTTTTAAAAAACCAATTGGTATCTCACCATATAAGTTGGTGTTCGGGAAGGCCTGCCACTTGCTATTGGAACTTGAACATAGAGCTTGATGGGCACTGAGACAGCTGAATCTAGACATTGAGGCTGCAGGCGCAACGAGAATCACAAAATTGCATGAGCTCGACGAGTTTAGATATCTTGCTTTTGAGAGCACAAGGTTGTACAAGGAAAGAATGAAGAGGTTGCACGACAAGAAAATTGTGGAGTGAAATTTCAAATCCGGGGATATGGTATTGCTTTATAACTCAAGATTAAGGCTATTTTCGGGTAAGCTCAAGTCACGATGGTCGGGACCATTTCGAGTGGTTGAAGTATTCCCTTCAGGGGCTATAGGGATTGCCGCAGAGATAGACTCTCACATATTTATAGTCAATGGACAGAGATTGAAAATATATGCGGGCATGAATGAACCAAATAAAGTGTCAGAGATCTACCCGACTGAGACTCAGAGTTGGAGCGAGCATTAAATGTGCTTATTTGCATCGTGTCGCGATGTTAAATTAGGCGCTACGTGGGAGGCAACCCATGAATGTTGTTGTTGTTCTTTTCTTTTGTAACCTCTTTATGGAAAAAAATTCCTCGCGACCGCGACCGCGGTAAATGACAAGTATTCTGCCTCAGGATTGCTCGACCCACCGCGATCGCAGTAAAATGCAAACATTCTGTCTCTCGTTCTTTCATTCACCGTGGCCGCGGTAGGACCACGGTAATTTGCAATTTCGATCGCCCAGGTAAGTTCGATTTCCTTTTTTTTATTTATTTCTTTTCTTTTCTCTTCTAATTCCTCACTCCCTTAATAAAATTAATCAAAATGCCCCCCCTCCTACACTTCCACACATCTACTATCTCTCTCTCTCTCTGTACAATCCTAACACCCCTTTTCCATCTTCTTCTTCTTCTTCTTCTTCATCTCTCTCAGTCTTCCATCCAGCTCTCACTCTCTCTATCCCAACCTCCATTTCTCTCACCATCTACTCGAATCAGGTATGTCAAGCTTCTCTCTCTTCTCTTGTATTTTTATTTTAGGTTTATGATAGTTTTTTAACCCCTTCCAAATTAGGAGGATCTATAGTGTTTCCACACTTCCCCTCCACGGTGACTCGAACCAAGGACCTAACGGTCGTAGGTGGAGGTGCTTACCAACTGAGCAAGCCTCACTTGTCGTTTATGATAGTTCAATGCTTTAATTATGTAGTATTTCTAGTAGATTTTTTTCTTTTGATTTTCTTTTATGCTTTTTAATGGGTTAGGTGCACAATGTTGTAGAGAAATATGTGCGCAATGCTGTAGAGACGTGTGTGATTGTGTGTGTAAAACTAATTGTGGTGGGGTGGAATAATGGAGTATGGATTGTTGATTTGGGGGAAGGATCAATGTCTCTATAGGGCTAGGTGTGTTAGGATAGAGCATTGCTCACAAGGTGTTTGTGAAATTGCCCCAATGAATTTCTAATGGCTAATGTGACCATGGTAGTGGTGAAGTCTGAGTAACCACCCAGGGTTCACATAACTTAAATCCTCACGTATAGGAGACTATGTTTTTGGCAGGTACAATGCATCAATCCAGGAAGAGACGAACCACAAGGTCCTCCGCTGGTGGACCGGACAGTTCTTCTAGAGCTCAGGTCAAGCTAGTGCAGAACAGTTTGACCGTGCTAGGTTTGTCTCCAAACCAGCTGAGGACATGTATAATGCCAAGGCGTCCAAGAAATTGTTACCTGAAATGCATATTGACCGGCAAGCCTTGCAAGTGGAATGCCCAAATATCTTTAATGAATTGAGGAGGTGTCAACTGGACATCTTCTTTTATGAACTAGAGGAGGCGAATGTCCAGATGGTTAAGGAGTTCTACGCTAACTGCCCGGAGCATGAGAATGGGGTGGTCACAGTACGCAACACCCAGGTAAATGCATCCCTCAAGGCCATCCGCCGAGTGTATCGGCTGCCAGTATTCACGGGGGATAGAGATACTTACATTGCTTATCATTGCCCAATTATCTGGTGGGCACCGATTCTTGAAGCAATATGTGTGCCTGACAGGGAGCATATATGGATAAAGCACCGGATCACGTTGAACTCACAGTCTCTCAATTGGGAGGCTAAGTGTTGGCTCATAATTATTAACAGCCGTTTGCTACCCTCCAGCAACACTACCGATGTCAATGGGCCACGAGTAGCAGCTATCTACTATTTTATGACCCACCAGGATTTTGATATAGCCAAGCTCCTTCATGATGAGATATTCATTTGCTCCCTAGAAGTACTCAAAGGGTTTTACTTCCCCTATCTGGTTACCAAGATGTGTCGTGCTGCACGAGTTCTTAAAAATCCCAGAGTCGATGGGAAATTGCCATTGAAAGCCCCATTCCGGGCTAGCAAGATCACTGTTGGGAGAGAGCTGGTGGTGTTGGTTGAGGATGATGATAAAGCTGATGAGGTTGCTGCTGCCCCACCACAACTGAGAGCTGATGAGGTGGGTCCATCACAGGCCTGCCGAAGTACCCGCATGACAACCCTGGAGCAAGAAATGGCTGGTCTCCGCACTTTGGTCACTGATCTAGGCACCAGAGTTGACAATTTGACTACTCAGCAGGCCAAGTCGGAGAAAAAGATCATGGGTTGGCTCCGGGCACTAGGACAAGCGTGTCTCCTCGATCCTAGCACCATATTTGGTCAGGATTGAGCATCAGGGAATTCCCCTTACCTCACTATGCTTTATATTTTTTGACATGGGGACGTGCATAAGTTTTTAGTGTAGGGTGGGGGATGGTTATTGTTGTTGTAAAATTGTATAACTTTGTATGGTGTTTTTTTATTTGTTTGGTATTGTTGGTTTATATTAGTAAACTTTACTTGGCCCAAAGACGGACACCTCTCGACAGGCCTCTTGAAGGATATAAGTCGAACACAAAAAAAATCTATTTGATTAGGTAGTGTATCAACTCCCCCTTGGTTTTTCTTTAAACCACGATTATTTTCCAAGGGTTTCTATTTGAACCGAGTGTAGTTAGTTTTTCTTTTTAGTTTAGGAAGTCTTGGAAGAGAAACATAAATGGAAATAGGTACCCTTAACTCTATGGTACCTTGAATAAAGACTGCTTTTGTGTGACACTTAGTCTCTTTAGTTCACTCAAAGAAGGCCTTAACTTGTGTGTTCTTGAATGGCTCAAGTACTTAGAACAAAGTGTCTAATGATCCTAACTGAATTGAGTCATGTGCCATGTGTGAGTGAGGTTTTATGTATTCCGTGTTAACATTCAATGCCTAAAACTTGCCCTGTGTGTGTGCAAAGCGAAATGATAGCCCTGTTTGGTCTGAAAAGTGATATAGGCGTTTCTTTATTTAACCCTTCTATGTATGCTTGTTCCCACCTAACTATGCATACCCTAGTCAACCCCGTTGAGCTTGTAAGCCTATTTTCCTTGGCAACCACATTTAAATTCTAACCCAAATTTAAGTAGCTGATCTTGTTGAACCATATCACCTCTTAGAAGCACTCAAAGTGTAACAGATATGAAAAATATAAGTGTTGGGTGGTTAGTTGTGCTGTTAAGTGGAATTAAGAGGACAAAAAGAAAAAAAAAATGCACTAGCGGATAAACAATATTAGCGGCCACATGAGGAAAAAAAGAAAAAAAAGAAAGAAAAAGAGAGAGAAGCCTCAAAGTGGTGGCAGCTATTAAAAGAAATGTGTGTTTAAGAAAAAAAAGGGGTTAACACAATAATGTAATGGTGGAAGGAAGGTGTGATAAAGTGAAGAGCTTAAAGGTACACAATGTAGTGGAGTGCTTAGGGAGGTATAGTCACTATACCCATATGTATCCTACCCATCCCGTAGCCAACATTACAACCAAATAAAGTCCTATTTGATTCTAGACCGAATGAGCTCGATTAGTCGAGTATTACACTACGGGCAAACCTATGGTATGTTATTTGTGGCATAAGAATTTGTTCTAAGGGTGAGTGAAATGTTGTATTTGAATTCCTCAGTGTGTGCTTTGTAAACGATATAAGTCTCTTTTGTAGTGAGTAGGCTCTTGATTCATGAAGGAAAGGTAAGTCTGGACCTCTAACTAAGAGTATGAGAGTTGTTTAGAGGCACTGCGTGGCTAGGAAGGAGTCCACTCTTGAGGTGAGGAAGTTGCGCTAAAGTAGTCTATCCATGTGAACTATTCTTGGTATAGGGAGTAGGGAAGTGAACCAATAATGTTTAGGCCTATAGAGCATGGTTTGTTGCTAGAGGACTAGCAACGATTTACGTGTGGGGTATTAATAATAGGCTATATAGACGATATTTACACTCTAAATGTACCATGCTTTATTATTGTTTTAAAGGCTAAATGATAACAAAATACTCTAATTGGTGCTCTTTTACTTCGCAAGAACTAATCCAAGCGAGGAAGATACTATGGAGTGTTTTGGAGTCAATAATATAGATAAAAGGCCAATAAAGACACCCGAGCGAAAATAAGCAAGGGAGATGCAAAAAGGAGGACTGGGCTGGATGCCACCGCGACCGCGGTCAACCGTGGCTGGACCGCGATAGGCCAAGAAAGCGAGGCAGAATAGTTGTGTTTCACCGCGGTCGTGCCGCGGGCGCGGTCGACTGTGTTACTGCCCAGAAATTTTGGGACTGTAGTGTAAAATCGGGGGAAACTTATCCCAACCCTTTATAAACTCAACAAACTCGCCCAAGAAAAGGTTAAGCTTGTTTTTAGACTGATTTGGAGGCAAGAACAAGTGTGAGAAGAGCAATCAACCATTAGAGTTTTTCAATCTTCTCTTTGTTATTTCAATTGCATATACTTTTGTAGTTTTATCTTGCTTTGCTATGAGTAGCTAATTCCTTAGTCTAGGATTTTGATGGAACCTATTGAAGGATGAACTTCATGCTATGCTAATATAGTTTGGCCGGTTTAATCTCTATTTGTTCAACTACGTTCTTGTTGTAGTTAATTGACAGGATCCTCAATTAGCTATGCCTATTTAGTATGTATTACTCGGGAGAGAGTGCATATTTAGGTAATTGTTGAACATCACCTCTCGCAAAATATATGAGGAATCAATAACCGAGGGTTTAAAGGCGGGATTAGGGATAACGAAGCCTTGGGTGCGATCTAAAGTGAGCTGTATTAAAAGCCAGCTAGCGTAACTTGGAGAGTGCATCTAATAAATTGTCGTGATTATTTGGAAGAGATTTGCTGTAATAAAATTCTCAAGATCGATAGAGACGGTTAGGCAAATCTATGAGAAACATTACAGGAAGGGATTCCATCAATAGGGGAAATCATAACTTTAGATCATTCTCTTAATTATTTACAACTTAGTCATAGTTAGTCTTTAGTTACTTAATTGCAGTCAGTTATAGTTAGTAAAAATATCCTCAATTGTTATTCAAAACGTTTGGGAAGTTGATTACGGAGAATTTAGTGAGTCTAACAAGAGTAATTGATAGGTTAATTCCTTGTGGGTTTGACTCTGGGCTAAATACTCAGATTATATTTACAATGTCCGCTTAGTACTTTTTATAAGACATAGTTGGGCATGATCACATAATCATAATTTTTTAGAAAGAGACTGGTTTTTAGAATATGAATTACAGGAGATTTTACTTTTAATGTGAACTAGATGCTGCTTTACTTTTATAATAATTAATACTGTATTTTAAATTATTCTAAAAATAAATTTTAAATTTAGCTTGTTGCTACTTTTGATGTATAATTATTCCAACACGGGACTTGTAGGTTATAGACGATCGATCAACTATACCTTGCCGTCAGTAATGGAATCGAGTACTATACATTTTTGAGGCTTACATGCATAAAAGAATTTTTTTCTTGTCTAATACAAAATTTAATAAAAAAAGATATTTTCCAGAATAAATTAAAAAATAATTTATTTTTCTGGCTATGTATTATGGAACCTCACTTACTAATTTGAAGTTAGAAAAATAAATTTCATAAATATTGCACAATATTGATCTTTTGTTATAGGTATTCCGGAGCTAATAATCTACGAAGAAAGGAGGGGAAATGACAGATCAACCAAAGATCCTACTCTTAAAAAGAGGAATAAATTATTTTTCTGATTTTTTATTTTATTTTAAGGCTCCATCGACGAAAGAACAAATCAGAAAATAGTCAATTTTATGAATATTTATTTTATAAGCTCTCATCTTTATCACACTTTTTTGTCTTTCAAGTCAAAAATAATTTAGTTCTCTCTTTGAATCTCATCGGCCATACGAGTGACGGCAATATAACAATTTTAATTACTATGGTCCTTATTTTGATATGCTCTTGATTTTATTGTCAATTTCTTAGTTTATTATTTGTTATTTTTGGCACCATTTCGAGATATAGCGGGACCAAGGTTTTTAATAACGAGAATCAAAATATAAAGAAGTAATATATAAAGAATTCAGGGCGATTCAATATATAGTACATATACATAAAAAAAAAATTATCTGGGTACACAATAGCGGCATTCCCGGTTAAGGGATGCCTCTTGAACAAAGATGGCTCCGCCATTGCGAGGTGTAAATAAACAATTTGACATAATTATCTTCGTGCAATTTTTCAGTTTACGTATCGTTAACTGTTGGTTGATGTAGTCCATTACAAGATTTAAACGTTCAATACGTTGGGTTTGTTTTAAATATTCCATAATCCATACACAATCGTACGACACATTTCCAGGAAAAGAATTTGATCGTTAATGCATTATGTACATGACTTTAAAAACTTACAGGTACTGTAGTATTTAACATGGTGATAAAATCGTGAATTCTCAGAAACAAGATTTTTTAGTCAAGAATTACTTCGTTTATATTGTACAGTAAAATAAATATATTATTAATGCAATAATTTCAAACCAAATTACATATGAATTGACTCACATTCGTATTAATTTTGTGATGGTTCATCGTCACAGATTTTTGCAATTAGTCTTAGTAGCAGAGTCATCCCAACCAAAAGAAAGAAAAAGGACAAATTAATCATTCATCAAAGAGAAATTTAATCTCCCCGGAAATACATTGTTATATCCGCGTCGAATTCCTACGACCAACATATGTAATATGAACATCTCATCAATTTAATCAATGAATTTTTATGTTTTCTTTATTTTTTGTGTGTGCATATGTAAGAGAGTGAAGAGAAGAGCAAAAGCACCAATCAACTGATTGTGTTATCGCGAGGACAGCTTTGTGTCTTCCTAATCACAATGTGCTCTAGCATCACGAATTTAAATATAACGATCATTTATTCTCATCGGCAATGGATATACCGACGCGCCATATTCAATTGGAGGTATCATGGTGTATGTTATTTACGGATAATATTATACTGATTGACGAGACGTGAAGCAGTGTTAATGCGAGATTGGAAGTTTGACGACAGACCTTGGAGTCTAAAGGTTTCAAGTTGAGTAGGACCAAGATAGAATATTTGGAGTGCAGGTTCAATGACGGGACCAACGAAACGGACGTGGATGTAAGACTTGATACACAAATCATCCCTAAGAGAGAGTCTCACGTATCTTGGATCTAGTCCAAAATACTGGGGAGATTGACGAGGATGTTACACGCCATATTAGAGCGCGATCGATGAAATATATAGAGGCTCGCATCCGGTGTCATTTTATGTGATAGAATATGCTACCTAAACTTAAAGCTAAGTTCTGCAGAGTAGTTGTTAAAGCGACTATGTTGTATGAGACAGAGTGTTGACCAGTCAAGAACTCCTATGTTCAGGAGAAGAAAGCAACAGAGATGAAGATGTTGAGATGGATGTGTGGACATACTAGGATTGATAAGATTAGAAATGAAGACATTCGGACTAGGGTGGGAGTGGCCCCAATGGAGGACAAGGTGCGGGAAGCGAAGCTTGGATAGTTTGGGCATGTGAAGAGGAGACGCATAGATACCCTAGTAAGAAGGTGTGAGAGGTTGGTGCTCCACCGCTTGTGCAGGCCCCCGCCAATTCCTTTGAGCTTCGGTCTTGCGATGGTACTCCCCAGGCGGGTGTTTCACGCGTTAGCTGGACCCCTGATCCGCATAAACCAAGGGCGAAAATTCGTCATTTACGACATGGACTACAAGGGTATCTAATCATGTTCGCTCCCCATGCTTTCGCTCCTCAGCGTCGGTAGGGACCCAGAGAGCTTCCTTCGCTTTTGGCGTTCCTTCGTAGATCTCCGGATTTCACCCCTACACACGAAATTCCACTATCCTCTGTCTCACTCAAGTGAATAGATTTCGAGATCATTCTATCAATTTTTGGCGGCTTTCACTTTCAACCCGATTCAGCGCCTACATGCCCTTTACGCCCAGTCATTCCGAAGAACACTCGCCTCTTGGTGAGTCTGAGAAGAGGTAGAGGTAGGCCAAAAAAGTATTAAAAAAAGATAATTATGTAGGAAATGGTGTTGCTTCAGCCTATAGAGAACATGATCGTTGATAGGAAGGTGTGGAGGTCAAGAATTAAGGTAGAAGTCTAGTAGGTAGTCGCGAGTGTTTCTTTCCCATACCAGTAGTACTAGTTGTTAGGGGTCGTTCGGTAGGGTGTATAAGAATAGTGCGGAATATGGTGTACTAGTAATGCATGTATTAGTAATGCAAGCATTAGTTATGCATATATTATTTCTTATCTACTTTTTAGTGTGGTGTATTAAATTATAATGCATTGCGTGATTTTAAGAAAAATAATTGTATACAAAAATATCTTCCATATTCTCTAGCTTTAAGGGACCTTAAGGACAATTTTATCTTTAACCATACTAACGCATGCATTAATAATCTTGGTATTACTAATGCCATAGTTTTTTATGTATTACTTATACGTAGGATAATACCAAGT